>JAUUDZ010446457.1:0-12847 GCA_032361705.1 Panulirus versicolor
CAGTTCCTTTTCCATCGGCTGGATGGAAGGAACGCATATGCACAAAATTAAGAAAAAGTAACGCGAGTGTAATGAAAAACATCTTGTATGTCACCTGATGTTTGATAGCTAAGTCATCTTATCTCCATAGTTTATACACGGAATAGAATATACCTTTATGATAATGAAATGCGCAAGATGGCAAGTCATTATAAAGGTCAGCGTTGAATTAGTAGACATATTTGTTTGAACATTTCATTGTGAAAATTAAGAAAAAAAGATTATATATGATATATGTTTTCCCTCCGACATTACACCAAATTCGATATCAAACCTCGCACAAAAGTTCGTGGTATCTGTTGAAGACTTTCTCAATATACTTCACAAGTGAAAATCGCATAAAAATCGTCGGTTTCTAAAAGTACGGAAACTGAAATATTCACCATCTTTTTAAGATATTTACGAAATTAGTTTCTTGAAAACGTTTTTACCAATCATGAATATATTTTCGGTACTGTGATGATAACGTATTGTATGGTTTCTTGACTAATGATTATTAAGAACTGATAGATATTAGGAGCCACATGATACATGCGTAGGTACAATTGCCCACAATAGGTGCGTTTAATGAGGTCTGGCATAATTTGTTTGTATCCGTACATCGTATTATGTGGAACTAAATGGCCAGACAGCATCCTCTTCACACTGGCTAGGCTGTGTTAAGCTAACGCTCCTCTCTGAATGCTGATATTTCCTGTATGGTTACAGTTTGCATCAAGATTATCATATATAAAGTTATCGCCTCTTATATGCGGTATGCTGGACTGTGGCGGTGTTTGCCAGGTGGTCTGACAAGGAAACCTCGGGATGGAGAGGTCGGGGAAGGGGGGTTCTTATGATGCGTGTATGGGGTGGGGAGGGGGAGATGTTGCCAGTTAGTGAAGGTTATCCCGCCATCTTCCTACTCGTACAAATATTGATATTTCTTGTTTGCTCAGAGTCATCATTCAAATTACAAGATTTAAGGTGATTGGCTCAAATGTGCTATCTGCTGGACGGTGGTGGTGCTTGCAAGGTGGTGTGACGTAAGGAGACCGGGAGTGGTGGTGGGTGTTCCTGTGCCGTAGTCGCTGGCAGGGGAGGGTGCACCAACGCTACCACCATACTATCATGTTACGTAAGCAATGATCCATGATCTCTAATGCTGATGTTTCCTATCTGGTGTAATTGACATTCAGATTAACGAATGTAACGGTGTTATTCCCTTCCTGCTGTGTTTATATGATCAAAGTTCACATGCTTGGATGTCAACCTTGACGCAATCCTTGGAGCTTACAATTTAGAACTGAGGTGGTGCAATTTCATGAAGGGAAATGCGTTAGTTGGCTGCAACAATAATATGATATTATGATGGTTTAGGTAACAATGTAATCATTATGCTTGACGTATCTTGACGTGGTGCGTGCTAGAAGGGTATATTTGGTGAAGTGGCAGCATTGGGGCTGCGCAGACCATGGAATTTGTATGAAAACCTGAGACGCTGTGTGGGTCTGAGTTGGAAGGATAATCTTTATGTAACCTATATTTGAGATGTGAATTCTGAGAAAGCTTCAAGGCGACATGATATACTCTCCAGTTTTGTTAGCGAGTAATGCTAACTTCGAAGCTTTGAATATTAATGTTGCATGACGACTCGCGGCTCTGAGCACATCCTCGCTACCACCATGACCACAACACCGCAGTCTCACTACACTGCTCTGGAGAGGCAGGGACGGACCACGCCACACTGCTCTCTAGAGGCAGGGACGGATCACACCACACTGCACGATAGAGGCAGGG
This sequence comes from Panulirus versicolor, assembly GCA_032361705.1. NCBI lineage: Eukaryota > Metazoa > Arthropoda > Malacostraca > Decapoda > Palinuridae > Panulirus > Panulirus versicolor. The sequence goes on from JAUUDZ010446457.1 coordinate 1,819, forward strand.
ACGGATCACACCACACCCCACTATAAAGGCAGGAACGGATCACAACACATCCCATGATACAGGCAGGAACAGATCACACAAACTCCACGTTAGAGGAAGGAACGGTTTACATCACAGTCCCAGATATAGGCAGGGACGTATCACACCACACTCCACGATAGAGACAGAGGCGGAGCACAGCACACTACACGATAGAGGCAGGGACGGATTAAACTTCACTCCATGATAGAGGCAGGGGCTGATTACACCACACTCCACGATAAAGGTAGGGACGGATCACACCACACTTTACGATAAAGGCAGGGATGGATCACAGCAGAGTCCAAGATAGAACTAGAGAGGGATCACACCAAAACCCAAGATAGAGGCAGGGACAGATCACATCACGGTACCCGATAGAGTCAGAAACGGATCACACAACACTCCACGATAAAGGTGGGGACGGATCACACCACACACCACTGTAGAGGAAGGGGCGGATCACACTTCATTTCATGATAGAGGTAGTGACAGATCACATCACATTCGACAATATAGGCATGGACGGATCACATCACACTCTACAATAGAGAAGGGGCGGATCAAGCCACACTCCACAGTAAAGGGAGAGATGGATCACATCACACTCCACCGTAGAGGTAGGGACGAATCACAAAACACTCCACGACTGAGGCGTAGGTGGATCACAGCAGGATACACGACAGAGGCATGGTGGATTACACCACGCTCCACGATAAAGGCAGAGCCGGATCACACCAAACTCCACGATAGAGGCTTAAGTGGATCACAGAATAGTCCACGATAAAGGCAGGGACAGATCACACCTCACTCAACGATAGTGGCAGGGGCGGATTACACCACACACCACGACAGAGGCAGAGACGGATCACACAACAACCCACGATAGAAGCAGGGGCAGATCACACTACACCTCACAATACACAGCACTCCACAATAGAGGCAGGGATGGATCACAATACTCTCTACGATTGAGTCATGGGTGAATCACAACACAGTCCACAATAAAGGCAGGGACAGACCACACCACACTTCATGATAGAAGCAGGTTCGGATCACACCACCATCCACAATAAAGGCAGGAGAAAATCACATCACACTCAACGATTGAAGCATGGACGGATCACAACACACTCCACGATTGAACCATGGGTGGATCACAACGCTGTCCACGATAGAGGCAGGGTGGATCACACCACACTTCACTATAGAGGCATGGGTGAATCACAGCACAGTCCACGATAGAGGCAGGGACGGATCACACCACATCCCCGGTAGAAGCAGGGACGGATCATACAACATTCTACGAAAGAGGCGTGGACGAATCACACCAAACACTATAATGGATGCAAGGACGGATTACAAACATACTCCCTGATTTAGGAAAGGGTCGATCACGGCACAGTCCACGATAGAGGCAAGGACAGATCACAACACGTTCAATGATAGAGGCAGGTACGGATCGCACCATTTTCTACGACAGAGGCAAGTACGGATCACACTACAATCCAGGATAGAGGCAGGGACAGATCAAAACACACCCCACGCATGAGGAAGGGACGGATAACACCGCAATCCAGGATAGAGGCAGGGGCAATTCAAACCACACCCCACGCATGAGGAAGGGACGGATCACACCACCCTCCACGATAATGGCATGGACGGATCACATAGCACTTTACGATAGAGACAGTGGTGGATGACACGGCACTCTACCATAGAGTCAGGGACGGATCACACGAGACCACGCTAGAGGAAGGGAAGAATCGCACCACACCCCACAATAGAGGCAAGGACGGATCACACAACACTCCACGATAGAGGCAAGGGTGGATCACACCGCACTCCACTACAGAGGCAGGGACGGATCACAACACTCTCCACGATTGTGGCATAGGTGGATCACAGCACAGTCCACGATAAAGTCATTGGCCGATCACAGCCAACTTCACGATAGAGGCATGGGCCGATCACAGTACAGGGACAGATCACACCGCACCACGATAGAGGCAGGAACGGACCACAACACGCTCCACGATAGAGGCAGGGGCGAATCACAACACACTCCACCATAGAGTAGGGGACGGATCAAGCACACTCCACGATTGAGGCGTGGGTGGATGACAGCACAGTCCACGATTGAGGCGTGGGTGGATGACAGCACAGTCCACGATAGAGGCAGGGACGAATCACACTATAATCCCCGATAAAGGCAGGGACGGATCACACACCATTCCATGATAGAGACAAGGATCACACCAAACTTCATGATAGAGGCAGGGACAGATCACAACCTACTCCACGATTGAGACATAGATGGACCACAGCACAGTCCACGATGGGGGCAGTGGCAGATCACACAACATTCCACGATAGAAGTAGGAACGGATCACATCACATTCTACGGTAAAGGCAGGGACGGATCTCACTACACTGCACGATAGAGGCAGGGGCGGGTCACATCGCACTCCACAATAAAGGCAGGGATGGATCAAAATACTCTCCACTATTCAGTCATGGGTGGATCACATCAAAGTCCATAATAGAAGCAGGGGTGGATCACACCACACTTCACGGTAGCGGCATGGGCGGAACACAGCCCATTCCACGATAAAGGCTGGGACAAATCACACCACACTCTCTGATAGAGGCAGGGACGGATCACACAACACTCCACGAAAGAAGCAAGGACGAATCACACCGAACTCCATAATAGATCACAACATACTCCGCGATTAAGGATATGGTGGGTTACAGCACAGTCCACGATAGAGGCATGGGCAGATGACAACACGGTCCACGATAGAGGCAGGGACTGATCATACCATATTCTACGATAGAGGCAAGTACAGATCACACCACAATTCAGGATAGAGGCAGGGACAGATCAAACCACACCCCACGTTATAGTCAGAGACGGATCACACCACACTCCACGATATAGTCAGAGACGGATCACACCACACTCCACGATAGAGGCATGGACGGATCACACACCACTCCACGATAGAAGCAGGGGCGGATCACAGCACACCCCACGATAGAGGCAGGTACGGATCAGACCAAACTTCACGATAAACGCAGAAACGGATCACACCGCACCCCATGATAGAGGCAGGGACGGATAACAACACACTTACTGACAGAGGCAGGGGTGGATAACACAGCACTCCACTATATACACAGGGGCGGATGACACCAAACTCCACGATAGAGGCAGGAACGGATGACACCAAACTCCACGATAGAGGCAGGGACGAATGACACCAAACTCCACGATAGAGGCAGAGGCGGATCACACTAAACTGCGCAGTAGAGGCGGAGGCAGCTCAGAGGCAAGGACGAATCACACTATACCTGATGATAGAGGCAGGGACAGATCACACTACACCCCGCGATAGAGGAAGGTACGGAAGGTATCACACCACACTCCACGATAGAGGTATGAACGAATCACACCACACTCCACGATAGAGGCTTGGGTGAATCACATCACACTCCACGATAGACGGAGGAAGGTATCACACCAAACTCCATGATAGAGGTGTGAACGAATCAAACCTCACTCTACGATAGAGGCAGAAACGGATCATAGCAAAGTCCATGATAGAGGGAGGGACGGATCACACCACTCTCCGATAGAGGCAGGGACGGATATCACAGTACTCCACGATAGATTCAGGTACGGATGACGCCACACTCCACGATCCAGGCAGCGACGGATCAAACCATATCCTACGATAGAAGGCAGGGACGGATCACACCACACCCCATTATAGAGGTAGAGGCGGATCACACCACACTCCATGAAAGAGTCAGGGACAGATTATATCGCGCTCCACGATAGAGGCAGGGAGGGATCAGAGCACATTCCACGATGGAGGCATGGATGGATCACACCACACTCCGTCTCAAGACATGGAGGCCAGTGGAATCCTTCTCAAGACATGGTGGCCAGTAAAATCTGTATCAAGACATTGAGGCCAGTGGACTGCGTATCAGGACATGGAGGCCAGTAGAATACGTCTCAAGACATGGAAGCCAGTGGACCTCGTCTCCAGACGTGGAAGCCAAGGACTCCACCTCAAGACATGGAAGCCAGTGGACTCCGTCTCAAGACGTGGGAACCAAGGACTCCGTCTAAAGACGTGGAGGGCAATGGATCTCGTTTCCAGACATGGAGGCCAGTAGACCCCATCTCCAGATATAGCTCTGGCCAGTGACCCCGTCTTCAGACATAGAGGTGAGTAGACCCCATCTCCAGATGTGGAGGTCAGGGGACCCCGTCTCCAGATCTGGAGGCTACTGAGCCCCATCTCCAAACATGGAGGCCAGTGGGCCCCGTCTCCAGACATAGAGGTTAGTGGACCCCGTCTCCAGATATGGAAGCCAGTGGACCTCGTCACCAGATATGGAGGCCAGTGGACCTTATCTCCAGACATGGAAACCAGTGCAATCCGTTTCCAGACATAGAGGCCAGTTTACTCCGTCTCAAGACACGGAGGCCAGTGGACCCCATCTCTAGACATGGCAGCCAGTGGAACCTGTTTCAAGACATGGAAGCCAGTGGACTCTATCTGAAGACAATGAAGCCAAGGACTCCGTCTCAAGACATGGGGCCAATCTACTCCGTCTCAAGAAATAGAAGCCAGTGGACCTTGTCTCCAGACATGGAGGCCAGTGGACCTCATCTCCAGACATGCAAGCCAGTGACCCCGTCTCCAGACATAGAGGATAGTGGTCCCCTTCTCCAGATATGAAAGCCAGTGGATCCTGTTTCCAAACATGGAGGCCAGTAGACCCCGTCTTCAGACATGAAGGTCAGTGGATCCCGTCATCAGACATAGAGGTCATTGGATCCCGTCTCCAAATATGGAGACCAGTGGACCCCGTCTCCAACCATGAATACCAGTGCACACGGTCTCCAAACGTGGAGGATATCGAAGTCCGTCTCCAGACGTGGAGGCAAGTGCACTCCGTCTCCAGATGTGGAGGCCAGTGCATTCCGTCTTCAGACGTGGAAGCAAGCCAGAAGTTAATTTCCAAATTGAAGCTTTAGTTTGAATCCCCTTTGGGGACTTTACTACTGGCTGACGCCAGTAGTAAAGTCCCAAAGTGAAACTTTACTCTAAGGCCCCTTTGACCTCGCCAAACGCCATCAGAATCGTCTGGAGCCAACCAAAAGAAAAGTACCTGAGTGAAGATTAACTATTTATGAGAGGCCAATGACAATCAAGCAGGAGGGAGTCAAAGATTAAACTTTATAACATACACAAATGTTTTGGTAACTCTCTAGCTTAACTCGACACTTTTTTTTTTTATCTCTCAAATCAATAAATGAACAAATAATTATATACACAAAGCCACAGAGTCCCTCTTTGTTTCTTACGAATAGTTACAGATAACAACTTGAAGCTTGGGGTAAGAGGATAATAAATCAAAATGTAACTGACTTCTATAAAAGTATGTAGGCAAGGAACATTAATTCATGTGAACGTATATGATTTCAGATGGCGTAGTCTCCTTATGCAGAAGAAAAGTCCGAAAGTGAAGCTTTAAGTCTGAGGACCCGTGGACGCAGGATGAACCGATTGAATGGGCTGTCGCTAGTCAAAACATAAGTCCCAGAGTGAAGCTTTCAGTCTGATGACCCGTGGATCCCGGAAAACTTGTTAATATGGTATACCGTTAGCCAGAACAAAAGTCCCATGGTGAAACTTTAAGTATGAGGGCCACTGGGCCATGCAAAACCCAATTGGAATGGTGTGGTGTAAGCCAGAACAAAAGTCCCAGATTGGAGCTTTAAGTTTAACGACCCTTGGGCTCTGCAAATTCCACATTAAAATTGTGTGGCGTTAGCCAAGAGAGATTTGACACTTTGATGACTTGTGGCCCCCAATCAAGGGCTCTTACCCCTAGTTTACCTCTACCTACTCCAGCAGGGCACTCCTACCTCGGACACCATAGAGAAAACACAAAATGGAGATATCACTTACCTTAAAGTGGTGATTATAGAGCTCCAGTGGAAGTGTTAGTCAAGTTGGATGGCAATTTCCTATTGAAGAGCTGGAGATGACTATGGCTGCTCGATGAATCCAGTTTTACTAATGTCGTCAGTTTCCGCGGTTCAGTCTGGAAAGGAAAATAATATTCTTACCTTCCCTCCATCATTAGTTAAGTATGATATAATCTCTTGCCAAATTTACTTTCATTAATTTCATGGTACAGAACTTTTCGGAGTTCACCTCGCAATGATGTATAATTACCTCGCAAACGAATGAGAACGCAAGGGCTTAAGAAATGGCGTCAACCTTAAACCACTCGGAACAAGTTGCGATATTTGCAGATATCACCCAGTAAGAAGAAAAAAAAAATATCATAGAATTCAAGTTTATCAAGCAGCGAGAGTTTGCCTCCAAAGAAGTATATGTTCATATATAATTTTGTCATAACGAATTTTGTGATATATTCCTTGACACCTGAAGTTCGGGTATTGCACTGCGACATTACGAGAAGAGGTATTCCCGACTCCGATCTTCGAGGATATTGACCGTTGAATCATGATCACTGAAGGAGCGACCTTCACACTCACTGAGCTATTTGGCGCCACTAACCTTAAGCAAATCAGATTCAATAGAAATGTGCGCATGCGTCACTTCAGGCCGAGCATGCGCAAGAGGTAAAACTAGACTAAAAACTTATGCTGAGCATGCGCAAGGGGTGAATCACAATCTGAGCATGCGCAAGGGGTGAATCTTGCTCTATGTGCTAAAGAAAAATTTTCGACGAGTTTGTGCAAAACAGGATGTCTTCCAATACAAGTCTACTTAGAACCAGCCTTACATTTAATTTCTAAAAAACAAAAGAATATCAATCATAAGACTCCCTTAAGACATCACAAAAAAGATATAGTGTAAAATACATTAAGTGGTGAAATATTACAGGAAGAAATCCTCCTCTGCGCAGGCTCGGCCAAAATATCACTTTCGCCTATGCTCAAAGAAAGCTTCACCTCTAGTGCAAGACTGCAAGACAAAAGTTTCCTTTAGCGCTTGCTCAGAGTAAGTTCTACCTTTTGCGCATGCTCAGAGTAACCTTTACGATGAAAACAACTGTTTGTAAAACTTTATGTTTCAAATGCTCTTTAGAGCATTAGTATATATATATATACTGCACGTAATGATATGCGAGTATGCTGGAACAAAATAGCTATGGGTGATACAGAAAGTCTGAAAATATATTTGGCTTCAGCGTGCAAAAATACATGATAAACAGATATTCTTTTCCATGTTACTTGACTGGCTGACCCTGATGTCCAGACCGCTGCCTTCAGGGTTGGCATCTCGTCACGAATATTTTGACTAGTCTCTTAACACTGTTTTTTTTTTTTTTTTTTGTTCCAAAACTTGTTTAGACTACACTGGATGGCTTGGACAGATGGGGGTCCCAGCAACATTTTCTGGCAGTGAATTACTCGTATCAACGATTCCTTCGGTTAATGTATTGAATTACATCGTCTCCATCTTTTTTTTTTTTTTTTTGTGTGGGTGTGTGTGTGTGTGTGTCATTGAGTGATATACCGTATCTTCACAGTCACCTGATTTTACTGCATAACATGAACTCAGTCAACATGACCGTGACAAATAATGGAAGATCACACTAAGCGTCCTTTGTAAAAATCGAAAGAAATATCACCCAAAACTTATTTCATGATTTTCCTAAGGTTAAGGAAAGGCAATATACATTTCATGCACTAATACTTTAGATAAAGCGTCATGCTAGAGCCTTATTCAAATATGAAGAATATAAAGGTCTGAAAGTGCGGATGGATGATGATTCATTGATCATTCGAATATAAAATCTGATAACTACTTATACGAGACCAGTGGCAACCCGGCAAGACGTAAGCAATTATTGAACTTTATAACATCCATAAAGGTTTTGGTAACTCTCTAGTTTGACTTGGCACTTTTGTGATGTGACGAATCATTCATTAAACTTATTCTTTTATTCATAAAGCCACATTGTCCCTCTTCGTTACGTACAAGTAATTACAGATGATAGCTTAAAGCCTGTAGTATGGAATTTATAATGCAAAAAGTAACTGACTTCTATAAAAGTATGTAGGAAAGAAACATCGTTTTATGTAAACAAGAACATAAGTTTCATATGGCGTAGTCCTCTTATGCAGAAGAAAAGTACCAGAATGAAGATTCAAAATCAACGACCCATGAGCCCAGCCAAACCCGATATAAATCGTCTGGCGTTAGTCAGAACAAAAGTTCCAGACTGAAGAATTAAGTTTGAAGACCCTTGGGCCCCATAGAACCCGATTAGAATACTTCTGCTTAGGCAGAAAAATGTCCCATAGTGACGCTTCAACCTTGATGACCCGTGTGCCCCTCAAAACCCTATCAAAATGGTCTGGCGTGAGACAAAAAAAAAATCATAAAGAGAATCTTTAAATTTGAAGAACCGTGGGCCCAGCAAAAACCGATTAAATGGGCTGTCGTTATACAGAACAAAAGTCCCACAGTGAAGCTTTACGTTTGATAACCCGTGGACCCCGGAAAACCCGATCAATATGGTATGCCGTCAGCCAGTATACAAAAGTCCCATAGTGAAACTATACGTTGAAGGTCCTTGTTTTGTTTACTCCAAATCAGCTGAGCGCGTCGTCTGCAGACCGCAGCGTTACCAGACACCAGAATGTTTTCGGGCAGCCTTGAACCATTCTTAGCCTCGCCTATCGCACGACCATGTTTCTCAAAAACACGATTCCATGCTTCAGGCAGCCGCAAACAGTACTCTACGGGTATGGTGACGGTCTCAAAGCTGGACTTTAAAAAAACCGGGCCAAAGGATTGCCAAGAATTGCCAAAAGAAAAAAAAAAGCCACTAGCGCCATTTCACCGAAAAGCTGGTAACTTACAAATGAAAACGTGTATGGAGACGGTTAGGGTAAAGTTAACTAACTTGGTGATGCATCATACAAAATGTGCTAGATGAAGGGTTAGAATAAACCTAACTAACTTACAGGTGAGTATTCATAACAAATGTGCTTCATGAAATTGTTACGCGGAGGGCAGTGGACCCCGTCTCCAGACGCAGAGGGCAGTTGACCCCGTCTTCAGACGTGGAGACCAGTGGACCGAGACTCCAGATGTGGAGGCTAGTGGACTCCATCTCAGGAGGTGGAGGCCAGTTCACTTCCTCTCCAGACGTAGAGGTCAGAGGAATAAGTTTCCATACGTGGAGGCCAGTCGACTCCGTCACCCGAGGTGGAGGCCAATTCATTCCGTCACAGGAAGTGGAGGCCACTGCACTAAGTCTCCAGACGTGTAGACCAATGCATTCTGTCTCCACACATGGAGGCCAGTGCACTCCGTCTCCAAACTTGGAGGTTAGTGGACTCCATCTCCAGCAGGGAGGCCAGTGCACTCCGTTTTCAGATATGGAGGCCAGTTTACTCGGCTTCAAGACAGGTTAGATAGTGCACTCCATCTCGAGACATTGACGTCAGTGCACTCCGTCTTTAGATATGGATGCCAATTTACTCCGTCTCAAGACATGCTGGCCAGTTTACTCCGTCTCAAGACATGGAGGCAAGTAGACTCCGTCTGAAGACATGGGGGCCAGTAGACTACGTCTCCAAACATGGAGGCCAGTGGACTCCATCTCCAGATATGGAGGCCAGTGCAATCCGTGTCCACACGTGAAGAAGGGCAGTTTACTCCGTCTCAAGACATGGGGACCAGTGGACTACGTCCAAAGGCATGGAAGTCAGTGGAATCTGTCTCAAAGCATGAAAGTCAGTGGACTACGTCTCAAGACGTGGAAGTCAGTGGATTCCATCTTAAGACATGGGGGTCAGTGGAATACGTCTCAAGACATGGAAGCCAGTAGACTCCGTCTCAAGACATGGAAGCCAATGGACTACGTCTCAAGGCTTGGAAGCCAGTGGACTCCATCTCAAGACATGGAAGCCAAGGACTTAGTCTCAAGACATGGAAGACAATGGAATCCGCGTCATGACATGGAAGCCAGTGGACTCCGTCTCAAGACATGAAACCCAAGGACTTCGTCTCAAGACATGGAAGCCGGTAGACTCTGTCTCAAGACGTGGAAGTCAGTGGACTCCGTCTTCAGACATGAGGGACAGTGGACTACGTCTCAAGACATGGAAGCCAGTGGACTCCGTCTCAAGACATGGAAGCCAAGGACTCCGTCTCAAGGCATGGAAGCCAAGGACTCCGTCTCAAGACATGGAAGCCAGTAGATTCTGTCTCAAGACGTGGAAGCCAATGGACTCCGTCTCAAGACATGGAAGCCAGTGGACTCCGTCTCAAGACATGGAAGCCAGTGTACTCCGTCTCAAGACATGGAAGCAAGTGGACTCTATAAGGGAGTGTGATGTGTTCTGTCCCGGCCTCCATCTTGGAGTGTGGTGTGATCTCTCTCTTCCCCTGTTGTTGGGTGTAGTGTGATCCGTCCCTGCCTCTATCGTCTAGTGTGGCGTGAACCATTCCTTCCTCTATAGTGAGGTGTGGTGTGATCTGTCCCTGCTTCTATCGTGGTGTGTTGTGTGATCCTTCCCTCCCTCTATCGTTCGGTGTGGTGTGATCCGTCCCTCCCTCTATCGTGGAATGTGCTGTGATGTGTTCACGCCTTTATCGTGGAGTGTAGTGTGATCTGTCGCTGCCTCTATCCTGGAGTGTGCTGTGACAGTGAGTGAGAGTGTGGTGGCCAGGTAGAGGGAGAGTGGTGATAATGACGGTGAGTGTGGTGGCTAAGGAAGGAGGGAGTGGCAATAGTGAGGGAGAGCCTATTAACCAGGGAGGGAGGGAGTGGTTACAGTAAGGGAGAGTGTGGTAGCCAGGGAGGGACACTGTGTAGATAGTTTTGGAGGGTGTGGAGGCAAGGGGGGTGGGAGTGGTAATACTGAGAGAGAGAGAGAGAGAGAGAGAGAGAGAGAGAGAGAGAGAGAGAGAGAGAGAGAGAGAGAGAGAGA
>JAUUDZ010446468.1:0-24230 GCA_032361705.1 Panulirus versicolor
GTCTGTTGCAATAAAACCTCTCCTCTAACTTTAGTGGTTCTTATAACCTCTCCTGTACCTTCAGTCCCAGGTGAAACCTCTCCTCTACCTTCAGTAGCTGGTATAACCTCTCCTCTACCTTCCGTTGCTGGTACTTCTGCTCTTCCTTCAGATGTTGAGAAAACTTCTCCTTTACCTTCAGTTTCTGGTACAACCTCCCCCTTTACCTTCGTTTGCTGTATAATCACTCTTCTAAATTCAGTTGCCGGTACAATCTCTGCTCTCCCTTTTCTTGTTGGTATAACTTCTCCACTACTTTCTGATGCTGTTATAACCTGTCCTCTACCTTTTGTTGCTGGTACAAGTTCTCTTCTACCTTCAGTTTCTGGTATAAATTCTCCTCTACCTTCAGTTGCTGATACAACCTTTCCTCTACCTTCTGTTCCTGGAACAAGTTCTCATCCATCGTCCGTTGCTGGTATAACCGCTTCTCTATACTCTGCAGCTGTTATAAACTTTTTTATAACTTCAGCTGCTAGTATAACTTCTCCTCTAATTGCAGTTGTTACAATAAACATCTCTCTCTCCCTTCTCCTCATGGTAAAACCTGTTTTCTACCTTCAGTTGAGGTATAACTTGTCCTCTGCATTCAGTTGCTGGTACAACTTCTCCTCGGTCTTTTAGTGCTGTATTAACTTCTCCTTTACCTTTTGTTGCCCATTATACCCTAATTTCTGCCTTCAGTTGCTGGTATAACCTCTCCTGTATCTTCTGTTAATACGACCTTTACTTTACCTTTAGTTGCTGGTACAATCTGTCATCTACCTTCTCTTGCTAGTATAACTTCTCCTCTACCTTCTGTCTCGTATAACCCCTTCTCTACCTTCAGTTCGTCGTGTTCCCTCTCCTCTATCTTCAGTTGCTGTTATAACATCTCCTATACCTTCAGGTGCTGGTAAAATTTCTACTCTGCCTTCAGATTCTATTATATCGTCTCTTTGGCCTTCAGTTGCAGGTATAACCTCTCCTCTATCTTCTTTTGGTGTTATAACTTTTCCCCTTATCCTCAGTTCCTGGTATAAACTCTCTTCTACCATCTGTTGCTGTTATAGCCTGTCCTCTACCTTTTACTGTTGGTATAAACTTTCTTCTACATTTCTGTTTCTGCTGTAACATTCCTTTTACCTTTAGCTATTGATATAACGTCTTCTTTGCCTTGAGTTGTTGGTATATCTTCTCCTCTACCTTCCGTTGCTGGTATAACTTCTCCTGTACCATCTGTTGCTGGTATAACCTCTCATCTACCTTTAGTTGCTGGTATAGCCTCTCATATACCATCAGTTCCTGGTACAACCTCTCCTTTCCCTCATGTTGCTGGTATAACTTCTCCCCTACCTTCTGTTGCTCACATAACCTCTCTTCTACCTTCAAATGCTGGTATAGCCTCTCCTCTGCCTTTTGTTGTTGGTATAACTTCTCCTCTACCTTCAGTTGCTGGTACTATATCTCTACTTTCTGTTCCTGGTTTAACATCTCTAACTTCAGTTGCCGGTACAACCTCTCCTCTCCTTTCCGTTGCTGGTATAACTTCTACTCTACCATCATTTCTGATATAATCTCTCCTCTACCTTTAGATGCTAATAAACTTCTTCTCTACCTTCACTTACTGGTATAACCTCTCCTTTACCTTTTGTTGCTGATATAACTTATCTTCTACCTTCTGTTGCAATAAAACCTCTCCTCTAACTTCAGTTGCTGGTATAACCTCTCCTCTAATTCAGTTGCTGTTATAACCTCCCCCATACCTTCAGTCCCTGGTGTAACCTCTGCTCTACCTTCAGTTGCTGGTAGAATCTCTCCTCTACCTTCCGTTGCTGGTACTTCTGCTCTTCCTTCAGATGTTGAGAAAACTTCTTTACCTTCAGTTTCTGGTACAACCTCCCCCTTTACCTTCGTTTTCTGTATAATCACTCCTCTAAATTCAGTTGCCGGTACAACCTCTGCTCTCCCTTTTCTTGCTGGTATAATTTCTCCACTACTTTCTCATGCTGTTATAACCTGTCCTCTACCTTTTGTTGCTGGTACAATTTCTCCTCTACCTTCATTTTCTGCTATAAATTCTCGTCCACCTTCAGTTGCTGATATGACCTCCCCTCTGCCTTCAGTTCGCCGTGTTCCCTGTCCTCTATCTTCAGTTGCTGGTTTAACATCTGTGCTTCCAGTTGCTGGTATAATTTCTACTCTGTCTACAGATTCTATTATAACGTCTTTTCTACCTTCAATTGCTGGTATATCCTCTCCTCTGATATAACTTATCTTCTATCTTCTGTTGCAATAAAACCTCTACTCTAACTTCAGTTGCTGGTATAATATCTCTTCTACCTTCCGTTGGTGTTATAACCTGCTCTCTACCTTTAATGATTGGTATAAACTTTCCTCTATCTTTCTGTTTCTGTTGTAGCATTTCTTCTGCCTTTAGCTGTTGATATAGCTTTTTCTTTGCCTTGAGTTACTGGTATATCTTCTCCTCTATCTTCTGTTGCTAGTATAACCTCTCCTGTACCTTCTGTTGCTGGTATAACCTCTCATTTACCTGTAGTTGCTGGTATAGCCTCTCATATAACATCAGTTCCTGATACAACCTTTCCTCTCCCTTAAGTTGCTGGTATAACTTCTCCCCTACCTTCTGTTGCTCGCATAACCTCTCTTCTACCTTGAAATCCTGGTATAACCTCTCCTCTGCCTTTTATTGCTGGTAAAACTTCTCCTCTACCTTGAGTTAATGCTACGACATCTCTACCTTCTGTTCCTGGTTTAACATCTCTAACTTCAGTTGCCGGCACAACCTCTTCTCTCCTTTACGTTGCTGGTATAACATCTACTCTACCATCAGTTCCGATATAACCTCTCCTCTACCATCAGAAGCCGATAAACTTCTCTACCTTCACTTGCTGGCATAACCTCTCCTTTACCTGCTGTTGCTGATATAACTTATCTTCTATCTTCTTTTACAATAAAACCTCTACTCTAACTTCAGTTGATGGTATAACCTCTCCTCTAACATCAGTTGCTTTTTTAACCTCTCCTCTACTTTCAGTCCCTGGTGTACCTCTCCTCTACTTTCAGTTGCTATTATAACCTCTCCTCTACCTTCCGTTACTGGTACTTCTGCTCTACCTTCAGATGTTGATATAATTTCTTCTTTACTTTTATTTCCTGGTACAACCTCCCTTCTACCTTTGTTTGCTGTATACCTTCTCCTCTAAGTTCATTTGCCGGTACAACCTCTGCTCTCCTTTTTCATGCTGGCGTAACTTCACTACTTTCTGACGCTGTTATAACCTGTCCTCTACCTTTCGTTACTGCTACAACTTCCCCTCTACCTTCAGTTTCTGGTATAACCTCTTCTCTACTTTCTATTTGGTATAGCTTTTCCACCATCTGTTATTGGTATAACCGCTTCTCTATATTCTTCAGCTGTTATATCCTTTCTTCTACCTTCAGCTACTAGTATAACCTCTCCTCTAATTTCAGTCATTACTATAAACCCTCTCTCCCTTCTACTGCTGGTAAAATCTCTTCTCTACCTTCAGTTGCTGGTATAACTTGTCCTCTCCCTTCAGTTCCTGGTACAACTGCTGCTCCTCCTTCTACTGCTGGAATAACTTCTCCTCTACCTCCTGTTGCCCATTATACCCTAATTTCTACCTTCAATTGCTGGTATAATCTCTCCTGTAACTTCTGTTAGTACAACCTCTACTTTATATTCAGTTGCTAGTTCAATCTCTCATCTACCTTCTCTTGCTAGTATAACTTCTCATCTACTTTCTGTCTAGTATAGCCTCTCCTCTACCGTTAGTTGCTGGTGCACCCTGTCTATCTTCAGTTGCTGGTATAAAACTTCCTATACCTACAGTTGCTGGTAAAACTTCTACTCTGTCTTCAGATTCTATTGTAACCTCTCTTCTACCTTCAGTTGCTGGTATTACCTCTCCTCTATCTTCTGTTGCTGTTATAACCTTTCCCTTACCCTCGGTTGCTGGTATAACCTCTCTTCTACCTCCTGTTGCAGTTATAACCTCTACTCAATCTTTTATTATTGGCATAACCTTTCTTCTGTCTTCTGTTGCTGATGTTATATTTATTCTACATCTATGTGCTGATATAAGTCTTCTTTGTCTTGAGCTGCTGATATATCTTTTCCTATTCCTTCTGGTGCTGGTATAGCCTCTCCTGTAAATTCTGTTGCAGGTATAACCTTTCATCTACCTTCAGTTGTTGGTATAGCCTTTCATATACCATCAGGTTCTGGTACAACCTCTCCTCTCCCTCATGTTGCTGGTATAACTTCTCCCCTGCCTACTTGTTGCTTGCATAACCTCTCTTCTACCTTGAAATGCTGGTATAACCTCTATTCTACCTTGAAATGCTGGTATAACATCTCCTCTGCATTATGTTGCTGATATAACTTCTCCTCTATCTTCAGTTGCTGGTACAACATCTCTATCTTTTGTTCCTGGTTTAACATATCCTCTGACTTCAGTTGCCGGTATAGCCTCTCCTCTCCTTTTCGTTGCTGGTATAACTTCTTCTCTACCATTAGTTCCTGATATAACGTCTCGTCTACTTTCAGATGCTGATAACCTTCTCTACTTTCACTTTCTGTTATAACCTCTCCTTTACCTTCTATTGCGGATATAGCTTATTTCTACCTTCTGTTGCAATAAAACATCTCCTCTAACTTCAGTGGTTCTTATAACCTCTCCTCTACCTTTAGTCCCTGGTGTAACCTCTCTACCTTCAGTTTCTGGTATAACCTGTCCTCTATCTTTCGTTGCTGGTACTTCTGCTCTTCCTTCAGATGTTGATATAACTTCTCCTTTACCTTCAGTTGCTGATACAACCTCCCCTATACCTTCGTTTGCTGTATAATCTCTCCTCTAAATTCACTTACCGGTACAACCTCTGCTCACCCTTTTCTTGTGGTATAACTTCTCCACTACCTTTTGATGCTGTTATAACCTGCCCTCTACCTTTTGTTCCTGTTACAACTTCTTCTCCACCTTCAGTGTCTGGTATAAATTCTCCTCTACCTTCAGTTGCTGCTATAACCTCTCCTCTACCTTCTGTTGCTGGTATAACTTCTCCTACACCTTCCGTTGCTGGTATAACCGATTCTTCTACCTTCAGCTGCTACTATAACTTCTCCTCTATAGTTGTTACTATAAACATCTCTCTCCCTTCTGTAGCTGGTAAAACCTCTTCTCTACCTTCAGTTGAGGTATAACTTGTCCTCTGCATTCAGTTCTTGGTACAACTGCTTCTCTGTCTTTTAGTGCTGGATGAGCTTCTCCTCTACCTTTTGTTGCCCATTATACCCTAATGTCTGCTTTCAATTGCTGGTATAACCTCTCACGTACCTACTGTTAGTACAATCTCTACTTCACCTTCAGTTGCTGGTATAATCTCTCATCTACCTTCTCTTGCTAATATAACTTCTCCTCTACCTTCTGTCTCGTATAACCTCTCCTCTACCTTCAGTTGGTGGTGTTCCTTCTCCTCTACCTTCAGTTGCTGGCATAACATCTTCTATACATTCAGTTCCTGGTAATTTTTCTAGTCTACCTTCAGATTCTATCATAACGTCTCTTCTACCTTCTGTTGCTGTTATAACCTGTCCTCTATTTTTTAGTTGGTACCAACTTTCCTCTATCTTTCTTTTTCAGTTGCAACATTTCTTCTACCTTTAGCTGTTGATATAACTTCTTTGCCTTGAGTTGATGGTATATCTTCTCCTCTACCTTCTGTTGCAGGTATAACTTCTCCTGTATCTTCTGTTGTTGATATAACCTCTCATCTACCTTTAGTTGCTGGTATAGCCTCTCATATACCATCAGTTCCTGGTAGAACCTCTCCTCTCCCTTCCGTTGCTGGTATAACTTCTACCATACCTTCTGTTACTCGCATAACCTCTCTTCTACCTTGAAATCTTGGTATAACCTCTCCTCTGCCTTTTGTTGCTAGTACAACTTCTCCTCTACCTTCAGTTGCTGATACAACATCTCTACCTTCTGTTCCTGGTTTAACATCTCCTCTAACTTCAGTTGCCGGTACAACCTCTCCTCTCGTTTTCGTTCCTGGTATAACTTCTACTCTACCATCAGTTCGGATATAACCTCTCCTCTACCTTCAGATGCTGATAAACTTCTCCTCTTCCTTCACTTGCTGGTATAACCTCTCCTCTTCCTTCACTTGCTGGTATAACCTCTCCTTTACCTTCTGTTGCTGATATAACTTATGTCCTACCTTTTGTTGCAATAAAACATCTCCTCTAATTTTCAGTTGCTGGTATAACCTCTCCTTTAACTGCATTTGATTTTATAACCTCTCCTCTACCTTCAGTCCCTTGTGTAACCTCTTCTCTACTTTCAGTTTCTAGTTTAACCTCTCCTCTACCTTCCGTTGCTGGTACTTCTGCTCTACCTTCAGATGTTGATATAATTTCTTATTTACATTCAGTTCCTGGTACAACCTCCCCTCTACCTTTCGTTTGCTGTATAATCTCTCCCCTAAATTCAGTTGCCGGTACAACCTCTTCTCTCCCTTTTCTTATGGTGTAACATCTCCACTACCTTCTGATGCTGTTATAACCTATCCTCTACCTTTCGTTACTGGTACAACTTCTCCTCTACCTTCAGTATCTGATATAAATTCTACTCTACCTTCAGTTTCTGTATAACATCCTCTCTACCTTCTCTTGCAGGTATAACTTCTCTACCTTCCGTTGTTGGTATAACCGCTTCTCTATATTCTGGAACTGTTATATCTTTTCTTCTACCTTCAGCTGCTAGTATATCTTCTCCTCTAATTTCAGCTGTTACAATAAACCCCTCTCTCTACTGCTGGTAAAATCTCTTCTTTACCTTCAGTTGCTGGTATAACTTGTCCCCTCCCTTCAGTTGCTGGTATAACTTGTCCCCTCCCTTCAGTTGCTGGTACAACTGCTGCTCCTCCTTCTACTGCTGAAATAACTTCGCCTCTACCTTCTGTTGCCCATTATACCCTAATTTCTAACTTCAATTGCTGGTATAACCTCTCCTGTACATTCCGTTAGTTCAACCTCTACTTTATCTTCAGTTGCTGGTTCAATCTCTCATCTACCTTCTCTTGCTAGTATAACTTCTCCTCTACCTTCTGTCTCGTATAACCTCTCCTCTACCGTTAGTTGCTGGTGTACCCTCTCCTCTATCTTCAGTTGCTGGTATAACACCTCCTATACTTACAGTTGCTAGTAAAACTTCTACTCTGCCTTCAGATTCTATTGTAACTTCTCTTCTACCTTCAGTTGCTAGTATAACTTCTCCTCTATCTTCTGTTGCTGTTATAACCTTTCCCCTACCCTTAGTTGCTGGTATAACCTCTCTTCTACCTTCTATTGCAGTTATAACCTCGCCTCTATCTTTCTCTCTTCTGTTGCTGTTGTTACATTTATTCTAAATTTATCTGCTGATATAACTTCTCCTTTATGTTGAGTTACTGATATATCTTCTCCTATACCTTTTGTTGCTGGTATAACCTCTCCTGTATCTTCTGTTGCTGTATTTTCTCACATCTGCATTTAGTTGCTGGTATAACCTCTCTTTTACCATCAGTTCCGGGGTCAACCTCTCCACCTCCTTCAGTTGCTGGTATAACTTCTCCCCTACCTTCTGTTGCTCGTACACCCTCTCTTCTACCTTGAAATGCTGGTATAACCTCTCCTCTGCTTTATGTTGCTAATATAACTTCTCCTCTCTCCTCAGTTGTTGGTACAACATCTCCACCTTCTGTTCCTGGTTTAACGTCTCTAACTTCATTTGCTGGTATAGCCTTTCCTCTCCTTTTCGATGCTGGTATAACTTCTTCTCTACCATCGGTTCCTGATATAACCTCTCCTCTACCTTCAGATGCTGATAAACTTCTTCTCTACTTTCACTTGCTGGTATAACCTCTCCTTACCTTCTGTTGCGGATATAACTTATGTTCTACCTTCTGTTGCAATAAAACTTCTCCTCTAACCTCAGTGGTTCTTATAACCTTTCCTCTACTTTCAGTCCCTGGTGTAACCTCTCGTCTACCATCAGTTGCTGGTATAACCTCTACTCTATCTGCCGGTGCTGGTATTTCTGCTCTTTTTTCAGATGTTGATATAACTTCTCCTTTACCTTCAGTTGCTCATACAACCTCCCCTCTACTTTCGTTTGCTGTATAATCTCTCCTCTAAATTCTGTTGCCGGTACAACCTCTGCTCTCCCTTTTCTTGCGATATAACTTCTCCACTACCTTCTGATGATGTTATAACCTGTCTTCTACCTTTTGTTGCTGGTACAACTTCTCCTCTACCTTCAGTTTCTGGTATAATTTCTCCTCTACCCTCAATTGATGTTATAACCTCTCTTCTACCTTCTGTTACTGTAATAACCTCCTCCACGTTCCGTTGCTGGATTAACCACTTCCCTATATTCTGCAGCTGTAATAACCTTTCTTGTACTTTCTGCTGCTAGTATAATGTCTCTTCTAATTTCAGTTTTTCCTATAAACATCTCTCTCCATTCTGTTGCTGGTAAAAGTTATACCTCTTCTCTACCTTCAGTTGAGGTATAACTTGTCCTCTGCATTCAGTTGCTGGTACAACTGTTCCTCCGCCTCTTAGTCTTGGATTAACTTCCCCTCTACCTTTTGTTGCCCATTATACCCTAATTCCTACCTTCAGTTGCTGGTATAACCTCTCCTGTATCTTCTGTTGCTACAACCTCTTCTTTACCTCCAGATGCTGGTACAATTTCTCATCTACCTTCTCTTCCTAGTATAACTTCTCCTCTACCTTATTTCTCTTATAACTCCTCCTCCACCTTCAGTTTGTGGTGTTCCCTCTCCTCTATCATCAGTTGCTGGTATAACATCTCCTATACCTTCAGTTGCTGGTAAAATTTCTACTCTGCCTTCAGATTCTATTATAATGTCTCTTCTACCTTCAGTTGCTGGTATAACCTCTCCTCTATCTTCTTTTGCCGTTATAACCTTTCCCCCTATCCTTAGTTGCTGGTGTAATCTCTCTTCTACCTTCTGTTGTTGTTTTAACCTGTCCTCCACCTTTCATAGTTGGTACAAACTTTCCTCTATCTTTCTGTTTCTGTTGTAACATTTCTTCTACCTTTAGCTCTTGATATAACTTCTTTGCCTTGAGTTGATGGTATATCTTCTCCTCTACCTTCGGTTGCTGGTGTAACTTCTCCTGTATCTTCTGTTGCTGGTATAACCTCTCATCTACCTTTAGTTGCTGGTATAGCCTCTCATGTATCATCAGTTCCTGGTACAACCTCTCCTCTCCCTTATGTTGCTGGTATAATTTTCCCCCTACCTTCTGTTGCTCGCATAACCTCTCTTCTACCTTAAAATCCTGGTGTAACCTCCCCTTTGCCTTTTGCTGTTGGTATATTTTCTCTACCTTCATTTGCTGATACGACATCTTTACCTATTGTTCCTGGTTTAACATCTCTAACTTCAGTTGCCGGTACAACCTCTCCTCTCGTTTTCGTTGCTGGTATAACTTCTACTCTACCATCAGTTCTGATATAACCTCTCCTCTACCTTCAGATGCTGATAAACTTCTCCTCTATCTTCACTTGCTGGTATAACCTCTCCCTTACCTTCTGTTGCTGATATAACTTATCTTCTAACTTCTGTTGCAACAAAACCTCTCCTCTAACATCAGTTGCTGGTATAACCTCTCCTCTAACTTCAGTTGCTGTTATAACCTCTCCTCTACCTTAAGTCCCTGGTGTAACCTCTCCTCTACCTTAAGTCCCTGGTGTAACCTCTCCTCTACCTTAAGTCCCTGGTGTAACCTCTCCTCTACGTTTAGTTGCTGGTATAACTTCTCCTCTACCTCCCGTTGCTGGTACTTCTGCTCTACCTTCGGATGTTGATATAATTTCTTCTTTACCTTCAGTTCCTGGTACAACCTCCCCTCTACCTTTGCTTGCTGTATAACCTCTCCTCTAAATTCAGTTGCCGGTACAACCTCTGTTCTCCCTTTTCTTGCTGGTGTAACTTCTCCACTACCTTCTGATGCTGTTATAACCTATCCGCTACCTTTCGTTACTGGTACAACTTCTCCTCTACCTTCAGTATCTGGTATAAATTCTCCTCTACCTTCAGTATCTGGTATAAATTCTCCTCTACCTTCATTTTCTGATATAACCTCCTCTCTACCTTCTGTTGCAGGTATAACTTCTCCTTCCGTTGTTGGTATAACCGCCTTTCTATATTCTTCACCTGTTATATCCTTTCTTCTACCTACAGCTGCTAGTATAACTTCTCTAATTTCAGTTGTTACTATAAACCCCTCTCTCCCTTCTACTGCTGGTAAAACCTCTTCTCTACCTTCAGTTGCTGGTACAACTGCTGCACTGTCTTCTACTGCTGGAATAACTTCTCTACGTTCTGTTGCCCATTATACCCTAATTTCTAACTTCAGTTGCTGGTATAAACTCTCCTGTACCTTCTGTTAGTACAACCTCTAATTTATCTTCAGTTGCTGGTTCACTCTTTCATCTACCTTCTCTTGCTAGTATAAC
This sequence comes from Panulirus versicolor, assembly GCA_032361705.1. NCBI lineage: Eukaryota > Metazoa > Arthropoda > Malacostraca > Decapoda > Palinuridae > Panulirus > Panulirus versicolor. The sequence continues at coordinate 10,599 of JAUUDZ010446468.1, forward strand.
ATCTCCTCTACCTTCTGTCTATCTTCAGTTGCTGGTATAACATCTATACCTTCAGTTGCTGGTAAAACTTCTACTCTGCCTTCAGATTCTATTAAAACGTCTCTTGTACCTTTAGTTGCTGGTATAACCTCTTCTTTGTCTTCTGTTGCTGTTATAACCTTTCCCGTATCCTCAGTTGTTGGTATAACCTCTCTTCTTCCTTCTGTTGTAGTTATAACCTCTCCTCTAACTTTCTTTGCTGTCATAATCTTTCCTCTATCATCTGTTGCTGCTGTTACATTTATTCTACATTCATCTGCTGATATAACATCTCCTTTGCCTTGAGTTGGTGATGTACCTTCTCCTCTACCTTCTGTTGCTGGTATAACCTCTCCTGTATCTTCTGTTGCTGGTATAACCTCTCATCTAACTTTAGTTGCTGGTATAACGTCTTTCATACCATCAGTTCCGGGTACAACCTCTCCTCTTCCTTCTGTTGCTGGTATAACTTCTCCCCTTCCTTCTGTTGCTCGTAAAACCTCTCTTCTACCTTGAAATGCTGGTATAACCTCTCCTTTTCTTTATGTTGCTGATATAACTTCTCTTCTATCTTCAGTTGTTGGTACGACATATCTACGTTCTGTTCCTTGTTTAACATCTCTAAATTCAGTTGCCAGTACAACCTCTCCTCTCCTTTTCGTTGCTGGTATAACTTGGTCTGTACCATCAGTTCCTGATATAACCTCTCCTCTACCTTCAGATGCTGATAAGCTTCTCCTCTACCTTCACTATCTGGTATAACCTCTCATTTACTTTCTGTTGCTGATATAACTTATCTTCTAACTTCTGTTGCAATAAAACCTCTCCTCTAACTTCAGTTGCCGGTACAACCTCTGCCCTCCCTTTTCTTATGGTATAACTTCTCCACTACTTTCTGATGCTGTTATAACCTGTCCTCTACCTTTTGTTGTTGATACAACTTCTCCTCTTCCTTCAGTTTCTGGTATGAATTCTCCTCTACCTACAGTTGCTGTTATAACCTCTCCTCTACCTTCTGTTGCTGGTATAACTTCTCCTCCACCTCCCTTTGTTGGTATAACCGCTTCTCTATATTCTGCAGCTATTATAACCTATCTTCTACCTTTAGCTACTAGTATAACTTCTCTAATGTGAGTTGTTCCTATAAACAACTCTCTCCCTTCTGTTGCTGGTAAAACCTCTTCTCTGCCTTCAGTTTAGGTATAACTTGTCCTCTGCATTCAGGTGCAGGTACAACTGCTCCTCTGCCTTTTATTGCTGGATTAACTTTTCTACCTTTTGTTGCCCATTATACCCTAATTTCTACCTTCAATTGCTGGTATAACCTCTCCTGTATCTTCTGTTAATACAACCTCTACTTTACTTTCAGTTGGTGATACAATCTCTCATATACCTTCTCTTGCTAGTATAACTTCTCCTCTATCTTCTGTCTCGTATAACTTCTCCTCTACCTTCAGTTGGTGGTGTCACCTCTCCTTTATCTTCAGTTGGTGGTGTCACCTCTCCTTTATCTTCAGTTGGTGGTGTCACCTCTCCTTTATCTTCAGTTGCTGGTATAACACCTATACCTTCAGTTGCTGGTAAAATTTCTACTCTGCCTTCAGGTTCTATTATAACGTCTCTTCTACCTTCAGTTTGCTGGTATAACCTCTCCTCTATCTTCTGTCGCTGTCATATCCTTTCCCCCTATCCTCAATTGCTGGTATAACCTCTCCTTTACCTTCTGTTGCTGATATAATTTATCTTCTAACTTCTGTTGCAATAAAACCTCTCCTCTAACTTCAGTTACTGGTATAATCTCTCCTCTAACATCAGTTGCTGTTATAACCTCTGCTCTACCTTCAGTCCTTGGTGTAACCTCTTCTCTACCTTCAGTTGCTGGTATAACCTCTCCTCAACCTTCCGTTGCTGGTACTTCTGCTCTACTTTCAGATGTTGATATAATTTCCTCTTTACCTTCAGTTGCTGGTACAACTTCCTCTCTACCTTCTTTTGCTGTATAACCTCTCTTTTAAATTGAGTTGCCGGTACAACAACTGCTCTCTCTTTTCTTGCTGTTGTAACTTCTCCACTACCTTCTGATGCTGTTATATCCTGTCCTCTCCCTTTCGTTGCTGGTACAACTTCTATACCTTCAGTTTCTGGTATAAATTCTGCTCTGCCTTCAGCTTCTGATATAACCTCATCTCTACCCTATGTTGCTGGTATACCTTCTCCACCTTCCGTTGTTGGTATAACCGCTTCTCTATATTCTGCAGCTGTTATATCCTTTCTTCTTCCTTCAGCTGGTAGTATAACTTCTCTAATTTCAGTTTTTACTATAAACCCCTCTCTCCCTTTTATTGCTAGTAAAACCTCTTCTCTACCTTCAGTTGCTAATTTAACCTGTCCTCTCCCTTCAGTTCCTGGTACAACTGCTGCTCTGCCTTCTATTGCTGTAATAACTTCTCCTCTACTTTCTAGTGCCCATATACCCTAATTTCTAACTTGAATTGCTGGCATAATTTCTCCTGTTCTTTCTGGTAGTACAACCTCTACTTTATCTTCAGTTGCTGGTTCAATCTCTCATCTACCTTCTCTTGCTAGTATAACTTCTCCTTTACCTTCTGTCTCATATAACCTCTCCTCTACCTTCAGTTGCTGGTGTATCCTCTCCTCTATCTTCAGTTGGTGGTATAACATCTATTCCTTCAGTTGCTGATAAAACTTCTACTCTGTCTTCAGATTCTATTATAACGTCTCTTATACCGTCAGTTCCTGGTATTACCTTTCCTCTATCTTCTGTCGCTGTTATAACCTTTCCACTACCCTCAGTTGCTGGTATAACCTCTCTTCTACCTGCTGGTGCAGTTATAACCTCTCCTCTACCTTTTATTGTTGGCATAACCTTTCCTTTATCTTCTGTTGCTGTTGTTACATTTATTCTACATTTATCTGCCGATATAAGTTCTACTTTGCCTTGAGTTGCTGATATGTCTTCTCTTCTACTTTCTGTTGCTGGTATAACATCTCATCTATCTTTAGTTGCTGGTATAACATCTCATCTATCTTTAGTTGCTGGTATAAACTCTCTTATACCATTAGTTCCGGGTACAACCTCTCCTCTCCCTTAAGTTGCTGGTATAACTTCTACCCTACCTTCTGTTGCCCGTAGGATCTCTCTTCTACTTTGAAATGCTAGTGTAACCTCTCCTCTGCTTTATGTTGCTTATATAACTTCTCTATCTTCAGTTGCTGGTACGACACCCCTACCTTCTGTTCTTGGTTTAACATCTCCTCTAACTTCAGTTTCCGGTGGAACCTCTCCACTCCTTTTCCTTGCTGGTATAACTTCTCTACAAACAGTTCCTGATATAACCTCTCATCTACCTTCAGATGCTGATAAACTTCTTCTCTACCTTCATTTGCTGATATAACCTCTCCTTTACCTTCTGTTGTTGATATAACTTATGTCCTACTTTCTGTTGCAATAAAACCTCTCCTCTAACTTCAGTGGCTCTTAAAACCTCTCCTCTACCTTCAGTCCCTGGTGTAACCTCTCCTCTACCTTCAGTTTCTGGTATAACCTCTCCTCTACCTTCCGTTGCTGGTACTTCTGCTCTTCCTTCAGATGTTGATGTAACTTCTCTTTTACCTTCAGTTGCCGGTACAACCTCCCCTCTACCTTCGTTTGCTGTATAACCTCTCCTCTAAATTCCGTTGCCGGTACACCCACTGTTTTCCCTTTTCTTGCTAGTATAACTTCTCCACTACCTTCTGATGCTGTTATAACCTGTCCTCTACCTTTTGTTGCTGGTACAACTTCTCCTATTCCTTCAGTTTCCCTTATAAATTCTCGCCTACCTTCAGTTGCTGATATAGCCTCTCCGCTTCTTTATATTCTGCAGCTGTTATAACTTTTCTTCTACCTTCAGCTGGTAGTATAACTTCTCTAATTTCAGTTGTTACTATAAACCCGTCTCTCCTTTCTATTGTTGGTAAAACCTCTTCTCTACCTTTAGTTGCTGGTATAACTTGTCCTCTCCCTTCACATTCTGGTACATCTGCTGCTCTGCCTTCTACTGCTGGAATAACTTCTCCTCTACCTTCTGTTGCCCATTATACCGTAATTTTTCTACCTTCAATTGCTGGTACAACCTCTCCTGTACCTTTTGTTAGTACAATCTCTACTTTATCTTCAGTTGCTGATTCAATCTTTCATCTACCTTCTCTTGTTGGTATAACTTCTCTTCTACCTTTTGTCTCGTATAACATCTCCTCTACCTTTAGTTGCTGGTGTACCCTCTCTTCTATCTTCAGGTGCTGGTATAACATCTTCTATACCTTCAGTTGCTGGTAAAACTTCTACTCTGCCTTCAGATTCTATTATGACGTCTCTTCTACCTTCAGTTGCTGGTATTACCTCTCCTCTATCTCCTGTTGCTGTTATAACCTTTCCCTTACCCTAAGTTGCTGGTATAACCTCTCTTCTACCTTCTGTTGCAGTCATAACCTCTCATCTATCTTTTATTATTGGTATAACCTTTCCTCTATCTTCTGTTGCTGTTGTAACATTTCTTCTACCTTTATCTGCTGATATAACTTCTACTTTGCCTTGATTTGTTGGTATATTTTGTCCTCTACTTTCTGTATCTGGTATAACCTCTCCTGTACCTTCTGTTGCTGGTATAACCTCTCATCTACCTTTAGTTGCTGTTATAACCTCTCATATACCATCAGTTCCTGGCCTAACTTCTCCTCTCCCTTTTGTTGCTGATATAACTACTCCTCTACATTCTGTTGCTCGTATAACCCCTCTTCTACCTTGAAATGCTGGTATATCCTCTCCTTTGCCTTATGTTGCTGGTATAACTCCTTTTCTACCTTCAGTTGCTGGTACAACATCTCTAACTTCTATTCCTGGTTTGACTTTTTCTCTTACTTCATTTGCCGGTACAACCTCTCATTTCCTTTCCGTTTCTGGTATAACTTTTACCCTACCATCAGTTCCTGTTATAACCTCTCTTCTGTACTTTCAGATGGTGTTAAATCTCTCCTCTACCTTCACCTATTGGTATATCATTTCCTTTACCTCCTGTTACTGATATAACTTATCTTCTAGCTTCTTGTGATGGTATACCCTCCTCTAACTTCAGTTGCTGGTATAACCTCTCCTCTACCTTCAGTTGCTGATATAACCTCTCCTCTCGTCCTTCTGTTGCTAGTATAACCTCGCCTCTACCCTTAGTTGGTGGCATAACCTCTCTTCTACCGTCTGTTGCTGTTATCACCTCTCCTCTACCTTCAGTTGCTGGTATAACTTCTCCCCTACCTTCCGTTGCTGGTACTTCTGCTCTACCTAGAGATGTTGATATAACTTCTCCTTTACCTTCAGTTGCTGGTACCACCTCCCCTCTACCTTCGTTTGCTGTATAACCTCTCCTGTATATTCCATTTTCTTGCTGGTATAATTTCTCCATTTCCTTCGATGCTCTTATAACCTTTCCTCTACCTTTTGTTGCTGGTGCAACTTCAGTTTCTGGTATAAATTCTCTTCTACCTCTAGTTATTGATTTAACCTCTCCTCTACCTTCTCTTGCTGGTATAACTTCTTCACCTTCCGTTGCTGGTATAACCGCTTCTCTATATTCTGCAGCTGTTATAACCTTTCTTCTACCTTCAGCTGCTAGTATAACGTCTCCTCTAATTTCAATTCTTACTATAAACCCTCTTTCCCTTCTATTGCTGGTAAAATCTCTTCTCTGCTTTCAGTTGCTGGTACAACTGCTCCTCTGCCTTTTACTGCTGGAATAACTTCTTCTCTACCTTCTGTTGCCCATTATACCCTAATTGTTCTACCTTCAATTGCGGGTATATCCTCCCCTGTACCTTCTGTTAATACAACCTCTAATTTACCTTCAGTTGCTGGTATAATCTCTCATGTACCTCCTCTTGCAAGTATAACTTCTCCTCTACCTTCTGTCTCGTATAACCTCTCTTCTACCTTCAGTTGCTGGTGTAACCTCTCCTCTACCTTCAGTTGTTGGTATAACATCTCCTATACCTTCTGTTGCTGTTGAAACTTCTACTCTGCCTTCAGATTCTATCATAACGTCTCTTCTGCCTTCATTTGCTGGTATAACCTCTCCTCTGTCTTCTGTTGCTGTTATAACCTTTCCCTTACTCTCAGTTGCTGGTATAACCTCTCGTCAACCTTATGTTGCTGTCATAACCTCTCCTCTACCTTTTATTGTTGGTATAACCTTTCCTCTATCTTCTGTTGCTTTTGTAATATTTCTTCTGTCTTTTGCTGTTGATATAACTTCTCCTTTGCCTTGAGTTGCGGTATATCTTCTACTTTACCTTCTATTGCTGGCAGAACATCTGTAACTTCTGTTGCTGGTATAACCTCTCATCTACCTTTAGTTGCTGGTATAACCTCTTATATGACATCAGTTCCTGTTACAGCCTCTCCTCTCCATTCCCTTGCTGGTATAACTTCTCCTCTACCTTCTGTTGCTCGTATAACCTCTTTTCTACCTTCAAATGCTGGTATAACCTCTCCTCTGCTGTATAACGTCTCCTCTTCTCTCAGTTGCTGGTACAATAACTCTACGTTCTGTTCCTGGTTTAACTTCTCTAATTTCATTTGCTGGTACAAACTCTCCTCTCCTTTCTGTTGCTGGTATAACTTCTATCCTGCCATTAATTCCTTTTATAACCTCTCCTCTACCTTCAGTCCCTGGTGTAACCTCTTCTCTCCCTTCTGATGCTGTTATAACTTATACCCTATCATCATTTCCTATCATAAACTCTACTCTACCTTCAGATGCTGAATCAACTTTTCTTCTACCTTCACTTGCTGGCACAACCTCTCTTCTACCTTCTGTTGCTGGTATAACTTATCTTCTACCTTCTGTTGCTAGTATAACCTCTCCTCTAACTTCATTTGCTGGTATAACCTCTCTTCTACCATCTGTTGCTGTTATCACCTCTTCTCTCCCTTCAGTTGCTGGTATAATCTCTCCTCTATCTTTTGATGCTGGTATAACCTCGCTTCTACCTTCAGTTGCTGGTATAACCTCTCTTCTACCCTCAGGTGCTGTTATCGCCTGTCCTCTACCTTCAGTTGCTGCTATAACCTTTCCTCCACCTTCCATTGCTGGTTCAACCACTCCTATACCTTCTGTTGCTTGTAAAACTTCTTTTCTACTTTCTGTTGCTGGTATAACCTCGCCTGTACCTTCCGTTGCTGGTATAACCTCGCCTGTACCATCTGTTGCTGATATAACCTCGCCTGTACCTTCTGTTGCTGGTACAACTTCTATATCTTCAGTTCCTGTGTAATATCTCTGCCTTCAGCTGCGGGTATAACCTTTCCCCTACCTTTTGTTGCTGGAATAACTTCTACTTTACCTTCTGTTAATGGTATAACCTTTCATTTACCTTTAGTACCCGGTGTAACCTATCCTTTAGTTTCTGTTGCTTGAATAACCTCTCCTCTACTCTCAATTGATGGCATAACCTGTATTCTACCCTCTGTTGCTGGTATTACCTCTCTCATACCTTTTGGTGCAGGTATAATCTCTGCTCTATCCTTTGTTGTTGGTACAACCTCTCCCCTACATTCATTTGCTGGTATAACCTATCCTTTACCTTCAGTTGCTGATACAACTTCTCCTCTCCCCTGGTATAACCTCTTACCTACCTTCTGTTGGTTGTATAACCTCTCCTCTACCTTCAGCGGCTGGTATATCCTCTCTTCGAACTTTTGTTGCTGGTACAAACTCTATTCTTCCATCTGTTGCTGGTATATCCTTTCCTCCACCTTCAGTTGATGGAATAACTTCTCTTCTACCTTCAGTTGCTGGTACAACCTCTCCTCTGCCTTCTGTTGCTGGTATAACCTCTCTCTACCTTCTTTTGATGGTGTAACCTCTACTCCATCTTTTGTTGCTAGTATAACTTTTCTTCTACCTTCATCTGCTGGTATAGCTTCTCTATCTTCAGTTTCTCGTAAAACCTCTCCTCTACCTTCAGTTGGTGGTGCAACCTCTCCTCTCCCTTCTGTTTCTAGTATAGCTTTTCCCTACCTTCTGTTACTCATATAAACATTCCTCTACCTTCAGTTGCTGGTACAACCTCTCTTCTACCTTTTGTTGCTAGTATAAACTCTCCTCTCCCTTCTGTTTCTGGTATAACTTTTCCTTACCTTCTGTTGCTCATATAAGCTCTCCTCTACCTTCAGTTGCTGGTATAACATCTCTTCTACCTTCTGTTGCTGGTACAACCTCTCCTCTACCTTCTGTTGCTGGTATAACTTCTCCTCTACCTTTAATTGCTGGTACAAAATCTTTATTTTCTGTTGCTTGTATAACTTCTCGTCTACCTTCAGTTGCTGGTACAACCTCTCCTCTATCTTCTGTTGCTGGTATAACTTCTCTATCTTCTGTTGCTGGTATAAAGTCTCCTCTATCTTCAGTTGCTGGAATAACCTCTCCAGCACCTTCAGTTGCTGGTACAAATTCTCCTCCCTCTTCTGTAGTTGTTATAATTTATTCTCTACCTTTTGTTGCTGGTATAACCTCCCCTCTACCTTCAGTTGCTGGTATGACTTCTCCTCTACCTTCAGTTGCTGATGTAACGCCTCCTCTACCTTCAGTTTCTGATATAAATTCTCCTTTACTTTTAAGTTGCTCGTATAATCTTACCTGTAGTCTTTGTTACTGGTACAAATTCTCCTCTACCTTCTGTTGCTAGTACACCATCTCTTCTACTTTCAGTTTCTGTGTAACCTCTCCTCTACCTTCTGTTGCTGGTATAACCTCTCCTCTACTTTCTGGTGGTGGTATAGCATCTTCGGTATCCTCTATTGCTTATATATCCTTCCTTCTTCCTTCAGCTGCTAATATAGCTTCTCCTTTGCCTTCAGTTGCTGGTATAACCTCTACCTACCGGTATAGGTTCGCCTCTACCTTCAGTTGCTGATGTAACCTCACTTATAACTTCAGTTGCTGGTATACCTTTTTCTCTATCTTCTGTTGCTTGTGTAACCTCTCCTCTACCTTCAGTTGCCTTTATAACCTTTCCTCTACCTTCATTTGCTGGTGTAACCTCGCCTCTTTCTTCTGTTGCTGGTGTAACGTCTCAGCTACCTTCAGTTGTTGGTGTAAATTCTCCTCTAGCTTCAGTTGCTATAATAAGCTCTCCTCTACCTTTTGTTGCTGGTATGACCTCTCCTCTACTTTCTATTGAAGGTATAGCCTCTCCTCTGACGTAACCTCTCCTCTACTTTATGTTGCAGGTATAACTTCTCTTCTACCCTCAGTTGTTGGTATAAAGTCTCTTCTACCTTCTGTTGCTGGCAAAACTTCTCCTCCACCTTCTGTTGCTGGTATAACCTTTCTTCTACCTTCTGCTGCTGGTATAGCTTCTCCTCTACTTTCAGTTGCTGGTATATCCTCTCCTCTGCCTTCTGTTGCCGGTATAAGTTCTCCTTTACTTTCCGTTGCTGATATAGCTTCCCCTCTACCTTTAGGTTTTGGTAAAACCTCTCCTCTACCTTCTGTTGCTGGTGTAACTTCTCTACCTTCAGTTGCTGGTATAACCTCTCCTCTACCTTCAGTTGCTGATATAACTTCTCCTCTACCTTTTTGTTGCTGATATATTTTTTCCTCTACCTTCAGTTGCTGATATAACATCTCTGCTTTCAGTTCGTACAACCTTTCTTCTTCCTTTTGTTGATTCTATAACGTCTCTGCTACCTTCTGTTGCTGTTATAACGTGTCTCCTGTCTTCTGTTGCTGATGCAATCTTTCTTCTACCTTCATCTGTTAGTATAACTTCTCCTCTACCTTCAATTGCTGGTATATCCTCTCCTCTACCTTCAGTTGCTGGTATGACCTCTCCTCTACCTTCTGTTACTGGTACAACCTCTCTTCTACCTTCTGTTGCAAATATAATCTTTCTTCTACCTTCATCTGCTAGTATAACTTCCTATCTACCTTCAATTGCTGGTATAACTTCTCCTCTACCTTCAGTTGGTGATATGACCTCTCCTCTACCTTCTGTTGCTGGTACAACCTCTCTTCTACCTTCTGTTGCTGGTATAACTTCTCTTCTACCTTTAGTATCTGATATAACGTCTTCTCTACCTTCAGTTCCTGGTACAACCTTTCCTCTATCTTCTGTTGCTGGTATAAATTTTCTTCTATATTCTGTTGCTGGAATAACCTCTCCTCTACCTTCTGTTTCTTGTATAACTTCTCTACCTTCTGTTAGTGGTATAACCTTTCATCTACCATCAGTCCCTGGTGTAACCTCTTCTCTACCTTCTGTTGCAGGTATAACCTCTGCTCTATCTTTTTTTGCTGGTATAACCTCTCCTTTACCTTATGTTGCTGGGGTAACCTCCCCTCTACCTTCTGTTGTTGGCATAACCTCTTCTCTACCTTCAATTGCTGGTATAACCTCTCATATACCTTCAGTTGCTGGTACAACCTCTGCTGGTCCTTCTGTTGCTGGTATAACTTCTTCCCTACCTTCTGTTGCTCGCATAACCTCTCTTCTACCTTCAGTTGTTGGTATAACCTTTCTTCTACCTTCTGTTGCTGGTACAACCTTTCCTCTTCCTTCCGTTGCTGGTATATCCTCTGCTCTACCTTCAGTTGATGGTATAACTTCTCTGTCTTGTGTTGCTGGTACGACCTCTCCTTTACCTTGTGTTCCTGGTATAACTTCTCTACTTTCCGTTGCTGGTATTACATCTCATCTCCTTTTTGCTTCTGGTGAAACCCCTCGTCTACCTTCTGTTGCTGGTTTAATTTCTGCTGTACCTGCACATGTTGTTATCACCTCTACTCTACCTTTTTTGCTTTTATAAGTTCTCTTCCACCTTAACGTGCTGGTATAACCTCTCCTATCCGTTCAATTGCTGATGTAACCTCTCCTCTACCTTCTGTTGCTGGTATATCCTCTCCTCTACCCTCAGTTGATATCATATCCTCTCCTCTACCTCCTGTTCCTGGTATAACATCACTCTACCTTCTGTCAATGGTGTAACCTCTCCTCTATCTTCTATTGCTAGGATAACTTTTCTTCTACCTTCAGCTGCTGGTATATCTGCTCCTATACCTTCCCTTGCTGGCATAACCTTTCTTCCTTCTGTTGCCGGTATAAGTTCTCCTCTACCTTCAGTTGCTGGTGTAACTTCTCTTCTAACTTCAGTTGCAATGATAACCTCTCCTCTACCCTGTGTTGCTGGTGTGACCTCTCCTCTACCTTCTGTTGAAGGTATAGCCTCTTCTCTGCCTTAAGTTGCTGGTGTAACCTCTCCTCTACTTTCTGTTTCTGTTCTCCTCTACCCTCAGTTGAAGGTATACCCTCTTCTCTACCTCCAGTTTCTCGTAAAACCTCTCCTCTACCTTCTGTTGCTGATATAACTTTTCCTCTACCTTCACTTGCTGGTATAACCTTTCCTCTACCTTCAATTGCTGATATAACATCTCCTCTACCTTTAATTATTTTATGTTGCTATCATAACGTCTCTATTTTCTGTTGCTGATATAACTTTTCTTCTACCTTCAGCTGCTAGTAGAACTTCTCATCTACCTTCAATTGCTGGCATAATCTCTCCTCTGCTTTCAGTTGCTTTTATATCCTCTCCTCTACCTTCAGTTTATGGTATAAATTCTTTTCTAACTTCAATTGCTCTTTTAACCTCTCCTCTACCTTCTGTTGCTGGTGTAACCTCTCCTCTACCTTCTGTTGCTGGTGTAACCTCTCGGCTACCACCAGTCGCTTGTGTATCTTCTCCTTTAACCTCGGTTGTTATCATAACCTCTCCTCTACCATGTGTTACTGGTATGACCTCTCCTCTACCTTCTGTTGAAGGTATAGCCTTCAGGTGATGGTGTAACCTCTCCTCTACCTTCAGTTGCTGGTATAACCTCTTCTCTACCTTCAGTTGCTGGTGCAACCTCTCGCCTTCCTTCAGTTTCTGGTTCAACTTCGCCTCTAAATTCAGTTGCTGGTATAAATTCTTCTCAATCTTTAGTTGCTGGTACAACCCCTCCTCTACCTTCTGTTGCTGGTATAACCTCTCCTCTACCCTCAGTCGTTGGTATAACCTCTCCTCTACCTTTTGTTGCTGGTTACAACCTCTCCTGTACCTTCTGTTGCTCGTATAACCTCTACTCTACCCTCAGTTGTTGGTATAACTTCTCCTCTACCTTTTGTTGCTGGTATAACCTCTCTTCTGCCTTTCGATGTCGGTATTTTCTCATGACCTTTTAAATTCACTGGTAGCGACGCACCACATCGGTGACAGATATATATCCGTTCACGTTTTTCGCTTAACTTGTAATATTCTCATTAATCCAGTTCTTTCGTTAGGGTACAGAAAGGACAGACGGAGATTCACATGATCTTGTATTGCTCTCCTGCCTTTATTATGTGACTGTTTAAGAATAGAGATTCATTCACTTGATAGAATTACCCTCCGATCTCTTTCTGAAAGGCTCTTGCATCGGCAAGGCTGTGCAACTCAGTAGCCTGAACAGGATGGATTTTTATAAGACGAGTAAGAATCTTCGACGAGACTGTACTTTCTTTCGCCATTCGACTACGGTACAGTATCGGTGAAAGCTCAAGCGGGTTGAGTCCGGTAACATCATATCAGATTTAATTAACTTAATCTGGAAAACTATGAATGTCACAGAAAACCCCATGCAACATGTAGTTAGACAACCCAAAACCATATGAGTTGATTCTGCCTCAAAATATAGTTTATCTTATATACAGGAACTTCTTTTTCAAGTAATAGCGGCCATATTGTAAAGCCACCGGATTCAGTTCTGTAAAGCGGCCATCCACTGATCCCAGCCAAATCTGCCTGAAATGAACTAGTAGTGAACATTTTACGGACGGATGATGATGACATAAGCTGTGTGGGTAAGTTATTACCACACGGATGACTGCTGGTTAGTGGAGCGTACCTCCGCCCTCACACGTTGCCACTCACACCACCACCAAAACACAAGTCACGCCATCAGTGACGTCACGCTCTCAGGGCCACGGTGAGCCGATATTACATAAGGTTTTAACTGTATGATTGTTGAAGGCCTTGCTGCAAAGAAAGAAACAAAAAACAAGCAAACGAGAACACTCTCTTCTTGTCTTCTACAAGAATACAGTGTCGCGTATTGCACCTGCAAAGATACTTACAGTCGGTATAGATATTGACAGTCGTCTTACATACCAGTGTGCCATGATTTATGATACAAGCCATCGTAGGTAGGACTGGCCGTACATGTGGTTTTCCTATGAAGACGTACGTTCGAACGCGAGAGTTCAAGCCGTAGGACCTTAACCAGTTTCTATACACGTATTTGTTTAAGTGGACTGTGGTTTATGTACGCTTGCGTGTATGTGTGTGTGTATGCGTGTGTATGTGAGTGTGTGTATGTGTGTGTGTGTGTGTGTGTGTGTGTGTAATTACCTATTTGTACTGGTTGGGTAAGGGAGTTTTATTGACATGGGGCCACATCTGTTGATCATTCTATACTATCATAAAACTTTTTGATTGCATGTATGCATTTTTTCTATGTATGATTACTATTTGTGTGTTACCAGGAG
>JAUUDZ010446469.1:0-12847 GCA_032361705.1 Panulirus versicolor
GGGTGGGTTGGGCCATTCTTTCATCTGTTTCCTTGCGCTACCTCGCTAACGCGGGAGACAGCGACAAAGCAAAATAATAATAATAATAATAATAATATTAATAAATAATAATAGTAATGATCTGTATTTTTTTGAAGTGATTTTTTTTTTAAATTGTAAGAATTGTTAAGGAAAAGTACTGTAATATCCTTAAAGAGAAGTATGTGTAAAATCCATGTTCATGCATCAAAATGAGATTTGAAGCTCCTCAGTATCTTGATTTGCATTCATTTTTTTTATTGGTTCAGTTGCATAAGACCTATGGATGTACTCAGAGTAATATGGAAGTCTATAAGTTGTAGTCCTTAAAGATCACTAATACTGTGTATCTACTTTAAATGTGAAAATTCCAATTGTCACACATCAGATGTGGAAATGAATCCAAGGTAGAAGATAAACCATAATGATTATATGAATGACTGATTGGAAGATAGAGAACAAGGAGTGGTAAATGGTCCCTTGCTGCGTAGTTATTAGATAAGAATCCTGTTAACTAGAATTTCATTCCAAAATTTGTGAAAATAGAACTTGTTACTGGAGAATAGATAAATTGATGAATTTCAAGCTTCCTTACCTTACATGATGGTGTATGATATTTAGGTTTTTACAGTGCAGGCAGGGAACTTCCTTGCATGCCCTGTGTTAAGTCAAGTGACAGGTAAATTCACATATTATTACTAGACCATCTAAAAGTGTTTATATTCTGCTTTATCTTGGTTTTAAGTAACACTGATGACCATCATGGTGTTTACTACAATCCCAGTACAAACATTATTAATACTTAACTCAAGATTAGTTATGATCCTTAAAATCCTCACTGTAAGATAGCCTCTTGTACAAGTAAACAGGAACACTTTGTTTTTGATATATGAATTCTTGTTTCCTTAAATATATGTATTTATTTATTTGCTGATTTCAGTTTTGCATGTCTAGGAACTTTTAATGGAAAACACCCCATACATGGGTTCAGGTACAAAGAAGGCTCTTAATTTTTTTGTCAATAATATATCCTTTTTCAGGGTAGTTTCCTAAGTTACTTAGAATGCCTGCCAATGAAGTGGGCATGACTGGGCCAGGCCCATGGTGATTATATTGACACAAATTACTCTACCCAACCAAAAATAGTTAGTTTCCACAAGGGAAGTTGGCACCTTTTAGAAAGCTCTGGCAAATATGTGACATACCAGCATGCCACATAAGCCTGCCCCAGTAGCAGTTTAGCTCTTGTATGAGGTAGGAATGCCTTGTGCTCCTCACTTATGTCATGGATTTTTTTGTTTATCCCTTTTTATGCTTTTACCACCTACTGTGGTTGGAAATACTTGCTTTACAAGTGAAAAAGCAGCTTCTTTAGTTATGCTTTTCAAGGGAAATAAGTCACTTAAGGAAATTTCTTATATTGCCAGCGTGATCTTGAGATCAGTACAATAGGTGAAGAAATTTAATGATAGTGGCAGCATCACTACATGAACCCATGTGATATTGCCTAGGAAAGGTCAGAAAAACCTCGTCATGTACTCTTGAATGTTCTTAAACTTCAGGTAGATGCAGATTCACACTTGAGTGCAAAAGAATTGAAAGAGAAAACCCTAGACTGCTCAGTGATGTGTTTGTAAGGACAGTGCAGTGCTGCTTACACAAGGGCCTTAAGTACTGGAGCTGCAGGCTGTGTGTCAAAGTGCTTGCAACCATAGGCACCAGAAGAAAAGAGAAGAGTTAGCTTTTTGCAAGAAATATGTGGTGTGGGATATGGCTAAGTTCAGAAGTGTCTTGTGGAGTGATAAGTCCATCTTTTCTGTGACAGGTGACCATGGCTGGTGTGTGTACAGTTGACCAGGTATTGATCCACTTGACTTCAAATACATTGCAAGCATTAGAAAGTTCCTTGCTTCACTTATGATATGGGATTGTTTCAGTTATTATGATGATGGGGACAGTATAGCATTGCTAAAGAATGAAACTATGAACAGACATAGTTACCTCAAGCTACTGTGTGACCATCTTCCAGATTCATTAAAGAAATACAAGGCTGAACTGTTCATGCAATATGGGGCTCCCTACCACTCCACCAAACTCGTTACTGATAACCTTAAGATTGTGCAATGAAGTTTTTCAGTGACTGACCGGGAATTTACTGGATTTGATACCAATAGAAAACTTGTGGGCGATTATGAAAATAAGATTATGTAACAGGGATACTATGTTGCTACCTAAGATGGAGGTGTCCTATCATGAAACTTGGTCATAGGTGTAACCTAAATGGCTTCAGATCCTTGCTGATTGAGTTTCTGGTCACTTTAAAGAGTATATAAAAAGCAAAGGGAAACCAATAAAGTACTAGTTGGTGGTGAATACACGGTTTTCATGGTTTTATTTTATGTTTATCCTTGATGGTTGTGCCGTAGCTCCCTCGTGCCTACTTCACTGATGGACAGGTAGTGATGAAGTGAGAAGGAGATGCAGTGAGTATTTTGAAGGTTTGTTGAATGTATTTGATGATAGAGAGGCAGATATAGGGTGTTTAGGTAAAGGTGGTGTGTGAAGTTAGAGGGTCAGGAAGAATGGTTTAGTTAAGAGAGAAGAGGTAGTGAAAGCTTTGCAAAAAATGAAATCCAGCAAGGCAGCAGGTTTGGAGGGTATTGCGTTAGAATTTATAAAAGAAGAGGGTGACTGTGTTGTTGATTGGTTGGTAAGAATATTCCTTGTATGTATGGTTCATGGTAAAGTGCCTGATGATTGGCAAAATGCAGGCATGGTGCCATTGTACAAAGGCAAAGGGGATAAAGGTGAGTGTTCAAGCCACAGAGGCATAAGTTTGTTGAGTATTTTTGGGAAACTCTATGGGAGGGTATTGATTGAGAGGGTAAAGGCATATACAGAGCATCAGATTGAGGAAGAACAGTGTGGTTTCAGAAGTGGTAGAGGATGTGTGGATCAGGCGTTTGCTTTGAAGGATGTGTGAGAAATACTTAGAAAAACAGAGGGATTTGTAGGTAGCATTTATGGATCTGGAGAAGGCATATGATAAGGTTGATAGAGATGCTTTGTGGAAGGTCTTAGGATATATGGTGTGGGATGTAAGTTGCTAGGAGTGAAAGGTTTTTACCAAGGATGTAAGGTATGTGTACTAGTAGGAAGAGAGGAGAATGATACCCCCTAGGTTGTTTAATTTGTTTATGGATGGGGTGGTTAGGGAGGTGAATGCAAGAGTTTTGGAGAGAGGGGCAACTATGCAGTTTGTTGTGGATGAGAGGGCCTGAGAGGTGAGTCAGATTTTGTTCACTGATGATATGGCTCTAGTGGCTGATTCGAGTGAGAAACTGCAGAAGCTGGTGACTGAGTTTGGAAAAGTGTGTGAAAGGAAAAAGCTGAGAGTAAATGTGAATAAGAGGAAGGTTATTAGGTTCAGTAGGGTTGAGGGACAAGTTAGTTGGAATGTAAGTTTGAATGGACTGAAACATCTGGGGTAATCCATGGAAATGTCTGTGGACCTGAATGTGGATAGGGAGCTGTTGTTTTGGTGCAATACACATTCTCTCTCTCTCCACACAACATTCATCACTCCCAGAACTTGCCCACACCCCTACCCTATGACTCACCTCCACTTCCATGGTTCCATTCACTGCTAAATCCACTCCCAGTTATCTAAACACACCTCCCTTCCCCCAGTTTTTCTCCATTCAAACTCACATCCAAACTAACTTGTCCCCCAACCCTGTTGAACCTATTGACCTGGCTCTTATTCACATTTACTCTCAACTTTCTCCTTTCACACGCTTTTTCTACCTCAGTTTCCAGCTTCTGCAGTTTCTCACTTGAAATAGCCACCAGTACTGTATCATTGGGGAATATCAACTGACTCATTTCCCAAGCCCTCTTATCCTCAACATATTGCATACTCACCCCTCTCTCCAAAACACTTGCATTTACCTCCCTAACCACCCCATCCATTAACAAATCACACACCCCTGCCGCAGACCGACCTTCACTGGGAACCAATCACTCACCTCTCGTCTTACTTGTACCCATGCCATACTTCCTTGATAAAAACTTTTCTGCTTCTAGCAGCTTACTTCCCACACCATACACTCTTAAGATCTTCCACAAAGCATCTCTATCAACCCTATCATATGCCTTCTCCAGATCCATAAATGCTACATACAAACCCATACATTTTTCTAAGTATTTCTCTCACACAATGTTCAAAGCGAACACCCGATTCACACATCCTCTACCACTCCTGAATCCACGCTGCTCCACTCCAATCTGATGCTTTTTACTTGCCTTCACTCTCTCGATACCCTTCCATATAATTTTTCAGGAATACTCAACAAACTTATGCCTCTATAGTTTGAACACTCACCTTTATGCCCTTTGCCTTTGTACATGCATTCTCCCAATCCTCAGGCACTTCACCATGATCCATACGTACATAGAATATCCTTACCAACCAATCAGCAACACAGTCACCCCTCTTAATATATTCAACTGCAATATCATCCAAACCCACCGCCTTGCTGGATTTCAACTTCTGCAAGGCTTTCACCACCACCTCTTCATCAAACCACTCCCCCCCCAACTCTGTCACTTTGCACATCACCCCAGCCAAAACACCCTACATCTGCCACTCTGCCTTCAAATACATTCAATAAACCTTCATAATATTCACTCCATCACCTCCTCACTTCATCACTACCTGTTATCAATTCCCCCTGGTCCGTTTCACCGATATTCCCACTTGTTCTCTTATCTTACACATGTTATTTACCTCTTTCCAAGACATCTTTTTATTCTCTCCAGAGTTTAGAGATACTCTTTCACCCCAACTCTCATTTGCCCTCTTTTTCAACCATTGCACCTTTCTCTTGACCTCCTGCCGCTTTCTTTTATACATCTCCCAGACATTTGCACTCCTCCCTTTTAAGTATTGTCCAAATGCTTCTCTTTTCTCTTTCACTACCAACTTTACTTCTTCACCCCACCACTTACTACCCTTTCTAATCTGCCCACCTCCCACCTTTCTCATGCTACATGCATCTTTTGCAAATGCCATCACTGCTTCCGTAAATACATCCCATTCCTCACCCACTCCCCTCACATCATTTGCTCTCACCATTTGCCATTCTACACTTAATCTACCCTCATACTTTCACACATCTCCTTTCCATACTTTTTCATACTTAATTGTTTTTTCTCACATTAGCAAAGCAGTGCCAGGAACAGATGAAGAAGGGCAACATCTGCTCGCATCCATTCTCTAGTTGTCATGTATAATGTACTGAAACCACAGCTCCCTATCCAGAACCAGGCCCCATGCACCTTTCCTTGATTTCCCCCATGTGCCTCAAATGCTGTACAGATACACCACCAATTTTTCGGCACTCTTGGTTCCGAAGCATTGCCGGATTAACCATTTTGCCGGACCAACCATGGTCACGTAATAATTCATCAACACACCTCCAACCCGCTAATTATACATCTCCCATGTGTCTAAAGTACTCCATGGACTGCTAGAAATTTAAATTAAACAAATATTAAATATTTGAGCACCCTAAGATGGTAAGTCTGTCCTTAGATTGTTTGAAGCCTGTGGGGTCTTCTTCATCTTCTGTTGTTAGTGTTTTCCTAGGTGTGCATTGCCAGAATAATGCAGTTTTGTCTGCATTATACACCTGCTCAGGACCGAGGTGCTCGTAGCCACAAGTTTCATGAGTTCGTCCATATACTCAGTAGCTCCTTCATGGTTTGCAGACAGCTTTTCTCCACACACTTTTTTCATAGAAATTCCATGATGCTTCTTGAATCTTTGAAGCCATCCTTCACAATTGTCACCCTCATGTTGTAATTTAAGTTCTTTATGGAACAACTTAGCCTGGTCCATTATCATGCTACCTGACAAGTTCACTCCATCACTCCAACACTGTCGAAACCATTCCATCATCACTCAATCGTGCTAAGTACTCTTACCATCTTTCATAGTTTTTATAATCGTCATTTGCTTCTTGGAATCACTGTCTGCATAGAATTTCAATATGTTCTCCCTTTGCTTCTTTATATTATAAACAGTTGATGAACCAATACTGTAGATGTCACACTGCTTATGCACTGAAACACCATGGTCCATTTTTTCAACAGTTCTACTTTATCTTGAATTGATATGGACTGATGTTTACGTTTGACACCACGACTGACACTCTCATATGCCTTAGAAGCCATAGCTGGGGTTTAATTTAAGCAAAATAAGCCAAGAATCTCATAGAATTGCGGTATCACCACCAACAAGTGCAGTGTTAAGAATGTAAATAAGCACATCTTACACACAACGCCATCTGTGGCCGCCCAGTAAACTAGTCTGGTGGCCACAGTAATTTCAAGTTCTCTCACATAATTATGGCCGGACAAAAGGAGGTGCCAAACCATCAGTTGCCGGAAAATCAGTGGTGTACCTGTAGATCCAAAACTGCTTAAAAGTGAGACTGAGTTAATGCAGAGGCAGTATGACTTAAACTAAAGCTACTGGAGAACTTGGCTACCAATGCATGCTTGAAAAACACAAGAAAAGAAATTAAAACATGTATTCTTATAGAATTGAAGATATGCACACAACCACATGAAAAATTATAAAATAGACAAAAAACAATTAAGCTAAGGAATATTTCAGATGAAGATATAGGAGGAAAGATTGAAATCAGATGCAGTGGAAGCATTTTGTGCACTGTATGGACCTATTGGTCCCATTAGATGAAAAAACAATGAGAAAGTAAGAAGAGCTTGCTTATTGGGTGTAGAAGTCCATGCTTCACTTTAGCAAAGTGGCATAAGTTAAGGAAGTGTATGAGTAATTTCAGAAGCTGCATAACCTTGGTCCACCAAAAGAAAATGGAGAATAGAGTTTATGACTATAGATACACATGTGCATATACAATATTCACATTTCAAAGGATGAGAGAGACATCACATGTCAACCTCATCCATGTTGATGAGTAACTGGCTAAACTAGTTTGGAGCTATCAAACCACAAATGAGGAAGATAATCTCCCTGACCAGCTTCCCATAATACCCATATCATATTTCATACATTCATGCTAAGTGGTAATATTCTTCAGCACAGTTGATGGTAAGGATAGCTCGTGACCTCAGACAATTCAAAAGATTTTAATGTGAAGCTGTGTATGATATTCACATGCCATTTCAGGCAAAATGATTATCATCTTTTACAGTGGTTTCAACTCAGTCTGTGGCTAAGCTGTGTTGTTTTCTCTTTAAACATTTTTTTTTCATATCCCCCACAACCTGGTTGATGCTTTGAACAATCCTGCTTGGGAGAATTGTACACACAGATCTCCATTTGCTTATGTATTTTGGATAAGGGTCACTTTATCACAAAGTTAGAAATTGTTTAATTTAATACCCTGTAGAAATATTAAAACATTAGAAAATGAAAACACAGAAATCCCCAACCTCTTTTAAAGTAGACAGTAATATGAAAATTAAGATCAGTTGATGAAAGTGATGGAAGTCAGAAGTTACGTTTGTATGCAGGTTATTGTAATATCTTTAGTACTGCTTGTATGCAGTGGTTTTGTGGGTATCATAATGAATGATGCAGTGTTTACTGATGGAAAGGTTCCTTCTTAAATTGCTACATCACCCCAAAGGG
The DNA here is from genome assembly GCA_032361705.1 of Panulirus versicolor. Lineage (NCBI taxonomy): Eukaryota > Metazoa > Arthropoda > Malacostraca > Decapoda > Palinuridae > Panulirus > Panulirus versicolor. The sequence continues at coordinate 7,700 of JAUUDZ010446469.1, forward strand.
TAAATACTTTTAATACAGAATTAACTCTTGAGAAAACATTATACTCACCAATCCACCAAAAGTTTCCATCTTCATCTTGTGTCAAAATGTAGTCCTTTTTCTTTCCCTCCAGTACATATTTTGCAGTAGAATTTATTGTGTGATCAGTATCCATTCCACTGTCTTGCCATGTGCTGTTAGCTAAAACACTGATATATTGTTGGCAGCCATCATCCTTCCCACCATTTTCCTCTTGATCATCAGAGGACTTGCTATTGACATTATCTTGACTATCTATGCACTCAGCAAGTTTGGCCAACAAACAGTTAGACTGTTCAAGAATGCTCATGCCCTCTATTTTATTCAATGAATTTTCTGTCAGTTTTGGGTTGGTGACATTTGTTTCTGAAACATTTACATCAGTGTTTCCTTGTTTCCCAGTTGTTAAATCAAAATATTTGTCACTCTGGGAAGAACTCCATGTACTAGGACTCAGATTCGAGGTACTGTTTTGCTTCTTTAAAATATCACTCCTGATATAATTACCATTTATTACCCAACATGCTGTCCCGTGTACAAAAACCTTTTGACAAGAGCATCGTGCTGTAAATGAAAAGAAGAGGCCAAAGTGAGTGATAGATAATTTCCGTGCATTCACATTTTTAAAGAAAAGCATTATTTCCCAAGATTATGAAGGTTATGACTGTGGTGCCTGGAAAATGTAGTTGTAAGTTATATATCTTGTGGTTGTTACAAACAGTTAACTTATAACTAACCTTCAGCTAGCTAGCAAAATTTACTAGAGTTATAATATTGTTCAGTTAAGAAAATACAATATATATAGAAATAGATATTTCTCTATGAAACTGTGCTAAGAAAAGACTAATTTTTTTGTGCATAATGTATTAATGTGATCATTTCTGCATCATTAAAAAAAAACAAAAACTATTTAGTTATACTGTCTATGAATTTCATTAGAACTAGAGCATATAGAAAGATGTGGATAGATAATGTATAACCCAGTCCATGCTCTTAGGTTTTAGGTTTAGAGTTTCATGCAGTCTCTCACCACTAATGCCAAACATTCATAACTCAATAATGAAAAAAAATGCTTACCACTTCAAGGTCATCCAACATTATTAGCTTCTTTCCAGTTTCATAAGTTATTGTGAGTCAATGGTCAATGTATTTCAGTGTGTTTGAACAGCTGGTTTTCCTTTGTTGTATAAACTGCAGCCTTTTGAGTTCTCCTTTAAACATTTGTGCTATTGTCACTCCAGTCAGGACTTTATGCATTTCTTTCACAGTCATGTGTCTGTGTATATTGAAAGTGCTTCTGTGGTCAAACTTTTCAAGTACTCTTCCAGTGTTTTGCTCTTCACTGCACATAGCTTCATGTTCATTTCTTTGTTACCCTATTTGAGTTGCCATTGCATTTACAAGAGAAAGCATGTTTAGGTGAGCAGCTCATACCTAAATTGTTATGTTATTAGTATAAGACCATGAAAGTTATTGATAAGAAAGGATGAATATCAGAATCATTGGTAGCCCTGATCATTGTAGTGTACTCAGTAAGGTATATCACTGTACTAAAGAGATTAAGTTGCTGTACTTAATAGAATTTTGCATTGTTAAGTCATCATACTTTGGGATACCAACATGGTTTTTTAAAAGGAGAGGATTTTTAAAGTTTATTACATGCACCAATACCGCTTACTGAAATGTCTTTCCTAGAGATTCATAACGATATCTTATCAATGCCTCAACTTCAAGACTTCAAGATACTTAATTTGTATTATAGGGTGTCGGCAAGCACATTCATTGTTGCTCCTATATTGCAGCCTAACATTCTGATTTATCCTTGAATTACATTTTCCATCCTTCATGAAGCTCTGAACTCTGATTGTAAACTGTCTCTTGATGACATGTATTCTTAGCCTATCATTCCCTTAGTGATACTGCAAATGATCTTAGTGATACTGCAAATGATAGTTCAAGTCAAAAGTGTTTTTAAAAAATGGATGCTAGTTCTTCCAGCCAAAAGTGTACTAGAAATGTTTAGATTAATTTATTTTCAATATCCCACCTTAAAGTACTCAAGTAGACTTTTTCTCAGATGGAACGAAAGTAGCAAAGAATCTAGAACCAGATGCAGTGTGAGCTTTGTAATTTTTTACACACATTGTCATGACTATAAAATGTGCAAGAAGCAAATCAGACCTACTCAGGGCTATTTGTTATGGCCTATAATACAGGAAGGTTTTAGAATAAGTGAAAAAGAAAAATGCCACAATGCTATGAATGTATGGGATGCTGAAATGAAGAACTCTTTGTCCAGTTATTTATGTGTTAAACTCTCATGAGTTCTTCAGATTTACTTCTAATTAGGGGATCATTAATTGGCGATCTTTACATTTCTTAGTGTGCAAGGTGTTGCTTACATTTTTTATGCTGACCTGGTCACTCAGGTTTTGGTGTCTATTTGTTACTGAAAACTCTGATATAATTTCATCTGAAACACCTGCTTATAGGAACTAAGTACTTGCATGGTAATTTTCGCCATGAAAATTTACTGGGTCGGTTACCTTAGCAATAAACAGCCTGGAGTTCTATCCATAGTCTGCACAAATTAGGAGACTCACTTGGACATAAAATTATTATCTTCTTGACCTTCCGGTTGCTGAGTAAGAGAGTCTGGAATAGCAAAAGATGATTATAAATGGAGAAAAATTGACCAATCATCATGCACAAAAACTTCTGAGTAGATTTACATCTAAGCATATGCAAGCCAAGATGAATCTACATGGTATACATCTGCATATATATCATTCAAAATGTATTACTCTTTTTATGGCAATTTTTTAATGACAGGGCTTTATCTTTCACTTTGTGCTTAATTAGAATTGTATGATACAAATTATCATATGTACAGAACAAAAGTGATGTGGTGATATGACAGTTAAGATAATGTTAAACATAACTTTGTATACCAATCATCTATTAGAGCAAAAAAATTTCTTTCACGTGGAAATAATATTCTAGGATTTCAGGACATAACAAAACCAATTGTTAATGATAAACCACAGAATAGTAATATTTTTGTGTGTGTTTAATCAGGGATGATATGACTTGATAATGAATATGAAAATGAGATTGTAAGTGATCGTGAAGTAATAAGCAAAGCCAGTACAAGTGTTGATGATAGTAAATTAGTGATGAAGAAGAGGATGTAAGTGATTTGGAAAAGGTAACAATTCCTAAAAGTGATAAGTATAAAGGAAGAGATGAAGGGTGTGGCATTAACTGATACAGATGAAGTGGTAAGTTATGAGGGTAGGCAGTAACTTATAAAGATCAAGTAATAAGTAATGAAGAAGTAATATCTGAGAAGGATAAAATACATGATGAGAATGATACCAACTGATAGAGATTCTGCAATGATAATACTCAGTGATAACTGATGAAAACAAAATGATAAGAGTTGAAAGTGATGAGTAAGAGGTATTAGTTGAAAAGTAAGAGAAAATGGGGGATGTAGATGAAGCAGTAAGTGAACAGTAGGGAAGAGATAAGTGATGAAGGTGAGATAATGCAATAAAAAAGAGATGATAAATGATGGTGAGATTAGTGAGAGGCAGAAAATAAGCAAAAAGGACATGGTAATTAAAGTCATTTCATAGGTGCTAAGGCCATATTCATAAATGGTGAAGATGAAATGATGACCAGTGATTGATGACAGTGAGACTATAAGATATAGCATGTAGAAAGGACATGAGACTAAGTGATTAGGGCATGGTAACATGGTATGAAGGGAAGGCAATAATGAACGAGGAGTGGTTACATGCGAGTGATGTGAGGTAACAAGGGATGAGGGCAAAGTAATAATGAATGAGGTGAGGTAAAAAGGGATGATGGCCAGATAGACTAAGGGATGAGGCCAAGATTATTTGGAGAAATCAACCTTAATCCTATTCACCCTTACAACTCACTTTCTCTCCCATCCTGACCAATATGTATGAACATCACAAAACCTACTTTCCAAAACATGGGGATGCTGTATAAGTGCCAAAGTTATTCCTTTTATGAGCAACTGTTTCATATCTATACAGGTATCATTCCAGTTTGGAATACTATTTAAATATATGGGTAGCTCTTCTTCCACCCATTTCTTAGCCAGAGGATTAGAATAATTATGATATAAAACACCTCTCTTTGAACTGCAAAGATGTGGAATTCTTTGTAGTCTTTAATTTTCCCTTTTCCTATAACCTTTCCACTTTTAAAAGTCAGGTCTATAAGGAGTGCTATAACCTTTCTACTTTTAAGAGTCAGGTCTATAAGAAGTGCTATAACCTTTCCACTTTTAAGTCAGGTCTATAAGGAGTGATAAGGAGTAAGGTACTAAAGAATGAATTCATGGTGATGATAATGAAGGAGGGATTCTTGAAATAGAAAAGGAAATATATGAGTTGAGGGTAATTTTTTAAAGTGTATTCTACCAACACTTAGTAGATGGGATTTGTCACTAAATAGGCAAAATATAAGTACTTTTTTGAAGGATGTAAATTCTTGAAAAGCTCTTGGCCCTAATGATTACATACCAAATCTTTAGGACTGTACAGAAACATCCAACAGGCCAATGAGGATAATATGTGTTTTTGTGTGTGCCCAAAAGCACTGCTCAGTGACTTGTCAAAGGGACAATTATCAAAAATGCATATATTTGTATATAATGTGAAAAATACAGAATAATTAAGATAGTGAAAACATATGCAAGACTGTGAAGTGGAACAAGACCAGTTCTTAACAGTTAGCTGAGAATATATTTGAATCTACAAATACAGGGACGTGGATGTTGACATACTCCCCAATTCATCAAAAGCATACCACATTAGAAAGGTGGTGTTTAGACTATATAAAAGTGAAGAAAGATTGACAAAGAGAAGATGGAATAAGTATTTTGAAGGTTTGTTGAATGTGTTTGATGATAGAGTGGCAGATGTAGGAAGTTTTGGTCGGGGTGGTGTGCAAATTGAGAGGGCCAGGGTGAATGGTTTAGTTAAGAGAGAAGAGGCAGTGAAGCTTTGGGGAAGATGAAATCCGGCAAGGCGGCGGGTTTGGATGGTACTGCAGTTGAATTTATTAAGAAAGGGGGTGACTGTGTTGTTG
>JAUUDZ010446480.1:0-10525 GCA_032361705.1 Panulirus versicolor
TCTCTTACCCTTTCATTACTTACTCGATCAAACCACCTCACACCACATGTTGTCCTCAAACATTTCATTTCCAACACCTCCAGCCTCCTCTGCACAACCCTATCTATAGCCCATGCTTGCAACCATATATCATTGTTGGAACCACTATTCCTTCAAACATACCCATTTTTGTGGCATGCAAAAGGTGCGAGGTGGGCATGTTAGAAAGAATAGTGAAATTGGGGATGAAAATCTTAAATTGCTAGTGAAAGAGAAAAGATATGTATTTGTGTTACTTGCAGGGAAGGAGTGTGAATGATTTAGAGTTGTATAGAAAAAGCAGCCGGAGGGCAACAAGAAGGTGTAAGGACTGAAAAGGAGGGCAAGTGAGTGTTTGGGTGAGCAAATATCAGCAAACTTCAGGGAAAATAAGAAAATAATTTGAAAGGTTAATAGTATATGAAATTCAAGAGAACATATGTGAGCATTTGTGAAGGGGGCAAATGGGGAAGTGGTAACAATTGGAGATGAGGTGAAGAGGAGGTGGAATGAATTCCTTGAATGATTGTTGAATGAGTCGGAGAACAGAGAAGTAAATGTAAAGTGTTTGGGTTAGGGAGTTATGCAAAGCAAGAGTCTTTGTAAGTCATTTTGTGAAAAGAGAGAAGGTGGTTAAAGACTTGCATATTTGTGAAAAGATAGGAGATGGTTAAAGACTTGCATATGATGAAGTGTGAGAAGGTTGGAGTGAATGGGATTGCAGTTGAATCTCTGAAGAAAAAGGGTGACTGTTTTGCTAATTGGACAGTTAGGATTTTAAAAGTGTGCATTGCTTATGGTTAGGTGCCAAAAGGTTCCTGGAGTAGTTTTGAAAAATAATTTGTTTACTTCTGTCACACAGTATGTTGCTTTTACCAAAAGGAAGGCTGAAAACTTCTCACAAATCTAATTTATTTTTATGTGTTAATCAATGAAATGTTCTTGAAATGGTTTTATGTAAAGGAAGTTTTTATGCTGATATCATAATCATTGACATATGATATTTCTAGAACATTAGAATATTGTTCTCCACTTTTAGGAAAATTTTGATTGTTGGTCACTGTGTCTCAGCAGGAAGGGATACATGCATATATGATCTTTCTATTACAGCAGTAAGTGATGCATACATATAAATGAATATAAAGGAACTCCTGTTTTCTTACATAGCTAAATACATTATTCAATAGTATGTACAAAAAAAAATATTTTTGGTTTTAACATAAAATGGAACTAGCACTAAAGACCTTGATATATAATCTAGATTTGGACCTGTTGTAGAATTGTAGCATTTCACTCATTGTAGTACTTTTCCCAAAAGAAATTGCAAATCAAAATTCTCTGATAATACTTCTCTTCCTAGAATTTGCAAGAATTTCTTATCCCCCAGTGTAATTGCAGAATGTAATATCACCTTTCACAACTCCCTTGGTACAGGAAGTATTTGTGGTTGACCGCCTTACTGGCAGCGTGACTGTAGCTCAGCGGCTGGACCGGGCAATGGCCACAGAAGTAACTCTGGCTGTTACTGTCACAGACATGTCTGCTACACCACCACAAGTTAGTCTGACACTTTATATTTGGTCATTTGGAACTGGACTTTTTCCACTGATAACAACATTGATGTATTTCCACTCCTTGTGTAATATGTCAGCTCTGGCCTATATACAACCATCTTTTATTCATCACCAAAATTAAATTAGAATATTATTTTTCTTAAATGTAGATGACAAATTGAAGATGAAAATCTCTCATATGTTGCCCAGATACTGTATTGGTCTATATATGATTTAGTAAACCCATAAAACAATAGTACAGTGACTAGATTATCACAAATGACTGATTTCTACAGTAGTAGTCAGCCCCTCAAAATTTATGCTTAAAAAGAAAATTATTCTACCTAAGCTCAGCACTTGTTGCCTTTTCAGCAACCCCCTTTTTTTTTTCTCATCTTGGATAAGCATAATCTAACACCAGGTGGGCTGAGTAGCCTGAAGAAGAGATCCTTACATATGGTAATAGGGTATGATAATGAGAATTTTTGGTTTACAGTCTAGAATTTAATTACCAAAAGTTGCAGTCATTTAGAAATTGATATGCTATTCTTCTGTGACTTTTGTATGATTCATGGTTGAAAGTGGTATCTAGATAAGTCTTGAGTAGCTGATAATTCATGTGAAGTTATGATAGGTTTTCCAGTGTAAGCAAAGAAGTTTTTATACAAAGATTTCTTTTCAGTATATGGTTCCAACTATGTGTCTTTAAGAATATCCCTTAACTGTCCTTTGCCACCACGTCAATTGTTATTATTACCATTTCTATAGGTGGGTCATGGCAGTCTTGTCATCACCATCGTGGATGTGAATGATTTTCCACCAGTTTTTCCTCCACCCTGGAGTCCTGAGAGTCCAACCATCCATGTCAAAGTGGTGGAAGAGCTGCCTCGAGGCTCTCATTTGACTACCGTCACTGCCTCTGACGTAGACTCCAATATAGGTAAACAAGAGTGTGAACTGATGGTAGTGGGGATTGCAGGATTAGCAAGGTCAATGGTGATGACCACTTATAAAGATATGGAAAAAGGTATTGGGATCTTCAGTGATGGGAATTGTAAATATAATGGAGATTCCAAAATAGGTAACTATAATGGTTCTTGTGTCTCAGCATAAGTGGAAAGAAAAGTAAATGGGATCTTATCATATGGGAAGTGGTAAGAGATGAGTACTCTAACTAGGATAAAGATAGTTGATGCAGATTACAGTAAAGTAAAGGTTAAAGATAAATATGAAGATAAAGGATGTAGTTGAACAGTAAGGCTATCAAACACAGGCATTATGAGGATGAACAAACTCCATGATAGACATAAACATGCTAAACAGAGGTGGTATTGATTTGAATAATTTGATAGTGATGCTGATGTTAGAGTTAATATTATGATAACACATATCAGCAGGTCATGTCATTCACTGTTTAGATTGTGCTGTTTGTTAGTGTGACTTGTAATCACAGTAGCATCAAAGTTTCACATTTGATTACCACTCATATCTTCATGTATATCATCATAAGGGTTTGTATAATGGTAGAGTTATTGCCATGCCTAAATAACAAGAAATTGCTCCGATTAAAGTAAAACAGCTGTAACAATAGAAGGTGTTGTAAACATAAATTTGCAGAAATGAAATATACCTAAATAGCACAGGTGTTCCTCCTGAGCAAACTGGGACTCACCATAGTATCCTGGGTTCTTAATATAGGGTCTGCATCTGTCCCCACTAGATGAATATAATTTCTAATCCTGTGTCTCTATTCATCCCAAACAGGAGGTTACTCTCTAGCAGAGCCCTCTGATCACTTTGCTCTGGACAATGCTACAGGAGTGGTAACAGTCAAGGATAGACTGGACTATGAGAGACAACCTGAACTCAGCTTTGTTGTGGTGGCTCGTGATACTGGTGTCCCCACTCTGTCTGCCACTACTACCGTCATTGTACAGGTATTCTTACTGCCACTAAAGAAGGCTTTTTTTTCTACAAAGAATGCCTTTTAAATGGGTTCCAAAGATACAGAAGGGCTGCCTCTATCAATGGAGTTGTATTGGTGGATGGAAAATTTGGGGTGAAGCTGTTTTGGAATTCATGACTAAATAGATGCTTAGTATAATTGCCTATTTATGATTAAGTGTTTGTACACAATAGGGTGAGAGATCTACGCTCATGGGGCCTAGTATCTTGAAATTTTTTTGCCATTATGTAGGTTTTTGAATATTTGTATACTGCTGACATTAACATTCTTATTATGTTAAAATATGTGAAATGCTGGAGAGTAGATAAAAGTTGTGGAGTACTAAGCAATGGAACTGACAAATAACAAAAAATCTTCGATAAAGATGACACTGAAATACTGAAAATATACAGTATGACACTATCCAACAATACACTCTCACTAGAAATGCTCTTTCCTACACTTAGTACCATCCAACATATAGCACTTTTTTAACACAGTCTCTGAAACTTACGTTAACACTTATCATCAGTGAAATTTTTTCCCTTCATGATATTTAATGTCTCTATCACAGCACCCACCCAAATAAATTCTTATCTACAACCAACAAAATATCCTCAGGCACTTATTGTTCTCTACCACTTGGCTTTCTTTAAGATACTGAAAGCTAAAACTCTTATAACCTTCCAGATTTTAGCACTCCCTTACAAAACCACTCGGATATTTACAATGGTCAGTGTCAGATGCTTTCTAGCAGTCCAGATCCAAGCAATCCAGCCAGCCTTCTCTTATTTCTAAAACAGAATTCACTCTCACTTAGAAATCTTTAGAGTTTCATTACACATAACCTCCTTTCCCTAAAATCATGTTGTCTTTCACTTAGGTAATTCCTTCTCTACAGGAAGTCATTCATTTTCTTTCTGATTTTGTTTTCTGTTCCAGTTGGACCACCCTTGTTAGGGAGACCAGTCTGTAGTTCAGTGCCTCTCCCTGGTTTCCTTTTTTATAGACTGGCATGATGTTTGCCCTTTTCTATGCTTTTGGCACTTTCCCTTTCTTCAGCAACATCCTGAATAGTATTTTGATTGCTTTGTCAATTGTATCAAGATGCATCTCTAGCATAGATGATTAAATTTCATCAAGACCATGAGCCTTGTATGGATCAAGACCCTTTAGTATTCTATGATTCTTTTATGGAAATCTCAGTGCTTTTTAAGACCTCCTTCCAGTTCCATCTCATTGGTGATGGGACTAAAAGAGTTTTTTACTGTGAAAACTCTTTTAAACTTATCACTCAGTTCCTTACATATCCATATATCATCGTCTACAACTCCTCCCTCTGAATTCCTTAGTCTGATTAGTTGCTCTTTTGCTGCCATAAATTGCTGATGAATTCATGGAATAATTTTGGATTTTCTTTTGTATTGTCTAAAATATTCTTTTCAAAATTCCTGTGTTCTTTCTTATCCTGCTATATTTGTTCTTTGCCCTCTTATACCTTACAAATCTGGCTGGCTGGAGTGCCACCTATATCTTCATTGTAGCACATCTCAAAGCTCCTTTGCTTTTTGGGATCTTTTATTGAGCCATTTCTCCATATTTCTCGATCTTCCCTCTGTTTTAGTGGCTAGAAGTACAGTATTTCTGTTCGTTTTCCTTTACTTTAAAATTCACAGAATCTTTTCCCACAATGCCATGTTCTCAACTATTGAAAGCCTTTTCCTAATTTATATAACCTTCCCTCTCTTTTTTTTTAATTTTCCAAAAGAAGGAACAGAGAAGGGGGCCAGGTGAGGATATTCCCTCAAAGACAGTCCTTTGTTCTTAACGCTACCTCGCTGATGCGGGAAATGGCGAATAGTATGAAAGGAAAGGAAAGAAGAAATTGTTAAGTTCTATGTACTTTCCACAGTTATTTATCTTCTTTGAATCTATTTTCATTTCTGATACTTTTACATCCTCCTTTACCATATAATCAAATATAAACATTATGTGATCACTTTTTCCAGTTGATGCATCATATATGATCTCAATATCCATGCTTGTATGTGTGAAGATGAGACCTAGAAATGATAGTGTATTAGTCCCTCTTATCCAGATATGTTCATTTAAATGCTTATATAGAAAATTTTCCATTATATGCTTTAAAGACTTATGTCGTCATGATGCTGTCATCATAAGAATCCAAATTTCCCTTCTTTATCATTTGAATTCCCCCTCATTGGTGCTGTCATCTCTCTGAAAAGTGCATATTTTATTGCTTCATATACCATCCTGATTGGTCCTTCATTGTTATCATTGTATAATTGTTCTACATTGTTAGAATTCCTTAGAGAATTATATGATATCAACACCAGTTTATATCTTTGCTGAGGTACATGCCAGCTATGCCTGTGATAGCAGATTCTCATTCACTTGACCCATAAGTTCAAGTTCCTTTCCATTCCCACCAAGCCATCAGTGTTTGTAAACATGATCTTTAGCATGAACCTTCTTTGCTGAGTCCTCCTATATTACTCATATTGGCTGTGTGAGTGACTATCATTTATGATTGCTATTTAGAGCTATGTAGAGAGAGCTTTACACATGAATCATCCCATCTTTCATTCTTGCATATGTACCATGTCTTTACCTTCTTATGTGTATACACATACATGCACACACCCCAGCTCAAGCCAGTGCATGTGTTTCTATCCGATTGTATATTTGTTGCATGCATGAAGGGAGTTGTACAGCCATGGGTCCCTTAACTTTCAGATTAGCTTTTCTGTCATGCAGTTTTTTAACTTTTCAGTGTTCCTTGAATTCATTTCCTCTTCATTCACTTTTATTTCAATACCTGTTACAACAAACGTAATTCTTCATAATATTATTGTTACTCGATGCATTTTCAGTGATGATGATGTATGCAGTATAATCATGGTGTTTCTTGTCTCACCCTACAGCTAGAGAACATCAATGATGAGGAGCCAGTGTTTAGTTCTGCACTGTATGAGGCTGAGGTGCCTGAGAACTCCCCACCAGCCACACCTGTCATGAATGTCACAGCCACTGATGCTGACAAGGGCCAGTATGGGGTGCTCACCTACTCCCTTGCTGGTTAGTTTTGATACACCAACTCTTCACTTAAAAAAAATCATAAGATTAAAAGTAGTGATCCTCAAAGCAAGTGCAACAGTGCATTCATAGTGCTCTATTAGAAGACAAATGAGAATTTTGTAAGTTATGATGGTGAATTTTGTTATATGAATACTTGACTGAAAGTTGGGAGTACAATCTCAGAGAACTTCTCACTCCAAAGGAGTCCACTTCTCTCTGCTACTGGAAGTAGCCAGGAAGATAATGACAGTAGGGAAAGCCAGTGTCTTCTGATCAGAAAGACAGTGGAATAGAAAGTCAACCCCAAATTTCTAGAGAATTTCCTAGAGATTCTCTCATACTTTTGGGACACTGCCTTAGAAAGAAAAAGATTTTCAAGTTTCAGAGCCAACTTTTTTTTTTTTTTGTAAACACTTAAGACAGAGATCTTTAGCCACATTTTGAAATGTACTCTCTTTTACATTATTTTATGAAAAAAATCCATCTCTGTTACAAATATTAAAGCTTGTCAGTTATGATTGCTCATTACCTTCTTAAGTCACCTTTCACCTGTCCTACTGCAGGTGACCATCAAGAGCACTTCGCTATTGATTCTAATGGACTTGTGACAGTGAGAAATGGTGCTCTGTTAGACCGGGAAAGTCTCTCCTCAGTGGTATTGCGAGTGGTGGCTACAGATGATGCTCCAGAAAACCACCGCCACCAGTCCTCTGTCCCAGTGAGTGTAGAAGTGTGTTACCTACCATTGAGTTGTTAAAGATATTCTAATTCCTGGAAAGCCAATGACTGGAGGTATTTGGGTTTCTTTGCTAGTACTGATTAACATATCTGTACACAGTTAATGTGTTTGCACCTGTAAATATATAATTCTTTAGACTGGTAAGAAATAGGTTATCTGTGCACTTGCACTTTATTAGTTGCAGGCTGTGAACACATAGATACCATCTTTTTAGAAATTGGAGTTATTTTTTTCTGAATTATCTTATTTTTCATGGTCCTATCTACCTAGTTGTAAGCTATTTATTCCTAGTAGAGTATGGCACTGCCTCTTTATAATGTAACTGTAGTAATTATAAGTTGTCATTTGTATACTTTCAGTGGTATATCCAGAATTCAAATGACATGAGCCTATTCAGGACTTTTTAGATTTCTTGACTGCCATGTTTGCAAATTATCTGTCTTGATACTAGGTGCTTCAAGTATACCTATGCTTTTTGATATGATCTTTGATATCCATGAGAAAAACTTTCCCACCATCATCAAATAACCTTACCAGTTTACAAAAACAAAAGCTGAAAATATCATAAAGAATGTCTGAGGAAAAAGGGAAAGCTCAAGCTTAGAGTTTGAAGATGGTCAGTAAATGTTGTTGCTAGATAATGATAGTCAAGTTACTGTAAACCAATGAACATAAATAGATGATTACTAGATCAGAAAATTTGGCAATAAGATGATTACTGAATTGGAAAATTTGGCTCCGTTTTGATTCTAAGCATTATGAGTATATTTACATACAAGGTATGCAAGACTGTTTGATTTTCCAGACTGAAGGTAAGGATATTAAGTTGATGAAGAGGATGTTACCACAGTAAAATGCTCACACGTAAAGGACACCTTCAGAAAGCATGGCTTTTAAAAGACCTATGTAGATAACTAGACTGGTTTGTGATGCACCTAAATCCCTTTGATAGTAATGCTTTCCAAAGGACTTATCACTAAGGGAGAATATCAGGAGTTTTAAAATACAGTGCTTCACCAAGTGAAAAATAGCATTTTGCATGTATGTAAAGAACCAACAGAAGATGTAGTGCATCTTCATTACTTCCATTCCCTTTTCCATGGGTTGGTAAAAGTACACAGCCACAAAATCACTCATAATCATCCTCAGCCCTGCACAGTTTGAGTTTGCCAAAGTGTAACATAAGCTTCCACAGTTACAGAATACTTACTTTTTAACTTTTTCCACTACCTTTATACAAAATATCTATAACCTTAATTGGTTATATCACCACATAAATCCATCTATTCCACAGTCTGCTTCTCCTCCTTATATCTTTGACTTTATTACTGAAATTCCTTTTGACAAATACATCATCAGCCTCATGTTTAACATACCCATACTATCCTAACAAACTTACCTCCATGCATCTTTATAATGATTTCTCCACTAAACTTACACTTCTCAGATCTTCAGTCTTCCCAATATACTCTTAATTCAAAGTTTATTGTATGTTTAACATACCCATACTATCCTAACAAACTTACATCCATGCATCTTTATAATGATTTCTCTACTAAACTTACACTTCTCAGATCTTCAGTCTTCCCTATATACTCAATTCAAAGTTTACTGTCCTCATTTTCTTTTACCAATCCTGACCTGTAGAAACTTGGCTTTCAAATCTATACATAAGAGCTGGGACAAGAAATCCACGGAAGTTTCATGCATATACTGTGCTTAATTTTTTTCATTCAGTGCACTGCCAGTTTTTTGTATGACTACTTTTAACTTTCACACCACAATTCTTTGATCATTATTCCCAGATCTCTAGAATCATCAGTAACTTCCAGGTTTTCACCATGCAGTTTAATATCACACTGTAATTTCCCATCTTTTTCAAAAACTGGGCTTACTTTTATCTAAATTTTCTTTTAGGATCTTCCTCATTCATACATCCTCAGAGCAGCCCACCATTCAGTCAAATTCTTCCCCTGATTTAGCTAACTGTAGAGCATCATCTGCATACAATAACTGTGACAACTTCTGATCTTTTTCTCCAAGGTTAAGTGTTACACCACCATTTTCCCACCTCACTGCTGTCACCACCCATAATTCCCTATCTATTAAAACAATAAATAACCATGGTAGCATCATACAGTCTTAATATATCCCCATGTTTATTTCATACTACAGCTTACTTTTATCTTACACATGCAGTGTTTCCCTTATAAAAGCTCTTAACAGTATTCAAAAGGCTTTCATGCATACTATATAGACTTTCCAGAGTTATTCTATTTATATCATCATACTTCTAATATAAAGCCATAGATGGTGCATACATATCTTTTTTCTCTCTAGCTTTCTCCATTATTTAAGTGCGGAATCTAATCTACACACACTCTTCACTTCATAAACCCATTTTGTTCTTCACCAGTAGAGGTCCTCATAACACAATCACTCATCCTCATAACACAATCAGTCACTATCGTACCCTACACTTTGCCATAAGGAGACTAATTCCTCTGCATTTCTTACTCTCACTTTCACTCATTTTTCCTTTATACATTGGAACAGTTACTGCCTTTATTCAGTCATCAAGCACATGATGACTTTTCCATACTTCCTTTCTCACTTTCTAGATCCACTTCACTGAACCTTCATCTTTACCCTTTACCCTCTTACTTACCCTTCCATCAGTACTCTTAGCTTTTCCAGGCCATAAAAAACATTATTGCTCCCCATACTTCCTTATTTGTAAGTTCTTCCTCCTATATATCTAATTATCTTCCTTGTAATGTCTGTTAATCCTGCTATACCAATGGACATATCCCTTTCACTGATTAAATGCATTCCACTGCTATGAATAGTAGTGAAATAAAGGATAACCAGAAAGGGACAGGCAGTAGAAATTAATTTTCCAAGGAGGAAAGTTACTCAAGAGAATTTGATATAACAGAAAACAAAGGTTTCAGTTGAGAAAAAAGAAGCAAAATGTGTTAAAAAGGCAGATGATAGGTGAGAAGGAAATTTTGATATGCAGCTTAAATAGGTAATTACACTGGTGAGAGAGGTTAAACAAAAAATGTGATGAAATAAGGGAAATGCTGATGAGAAAAGGAGAGCTGAGAGTGTAGTAATGCTTGCTGACCTTACTTTCTTTCGAAAGTGTTTGATCAGCTACATTGAAGA
>JAUUDZ010446490.1:0-11222 GCA_032361705.1 Panulirus versicolor
TATATATATATATATATATATATATATATATATATATATATATATACACACACACGAATCCACGGGGAAATGAAACGCGATAAGTTCCCAGGTGCACTTTCGTGTAATAATCACATCACCAGGGGAGATACAAGATATTGGAGCCTGAACACTCAATAGGGAGACAGACAAGCAGGGGATAAAATCAAGTGAATCGATGTGGTATACAAGGAGCGACGTATTCGCTGCAATCTGAACCAGGGTATATGAAGTGATAAAGGTAAACCACAAAACAGTCTGTGGGACTTGGTGGCGGATTGCAAACTCTAGTTTCAATACAGTTTACAGCACGAAAAAAGAGTGGAGGTGTGCGGAAAAAGTTCACTGTTCATTTATTTTTGGCGCTACCTCGCAAAAGTAGAAACAAAAGAGTGTACAATTATCTAAATACACACACACACACACACACACACACACACACCGTGCGTTCGGAAAGATAAACATATTGGAAACATGACGTTAGAAGTGTACATGGGCCACTAAAAACACTCAGCCGTCTCTCTGGTTTTCTTATGACGGAACTACAAGGGATGAGAGGCGTGAAGGCTGGGCCACCACCACGCCACGGAGAGGGTGAGTACGGGGGAGGGCAATGTGGTTTTGAGTACAGCCGCGTTGGGAAGAAGGAGCGACAACGTAGTAGGTCCTCCCGAGCTGTTTAACATGGGCAATGGCCTGTGACCAGGAAATGTGGCCCCTGGGGAACTCGACCCCTACAACCTCAGCATAAGACCTCCGTCCGCGCCGACGCGTTCATCACACCAACATGAGAACTTGGTCCCTTGACCCAGCAGTGGGGATGGTAGATGTCTTAGAAGCCATCGTATGGCAACCAGCCTAAGGTAAGGTAAGGTTCCAGATCCAGCTGTAGGGGGGTAGGTCATCTCCAAAACCATCGTAATGTATACGTAAATTATGCTATCGGATCCAGCTCTGGAAGATGATGACCTCCAAAGCTAATGTAAAGATACGTCAAACATCACACTCAACACGTAACCTCAGCAATGATTCTCTCTAATCATTGTCCTTTGTGGGTTCTCTGGTACTGTCTGGAACCTCCAGTTGTCGCTTGTCCTCTGACAGCAGGTTGTCGCTTGTCCTCTGACTGCTGTCTTCTGTAGGTTTTCCAGCACGCCTTCTGTAGGTCTTCTGCTGTGTTATAATGGGTCACTTTGCCACTGTCTTTCGAGGGTGGGAGAGGTAGTAACTCGGTATTGACAAGGTGTCAACCCGCGCAACACAAAAAGGTCGTTTTCAACTTAAAAAAAAAAAAAAGGTCACACGGACCAATGTCTGAGAGGGATAATCCACTCTGCCACACAAAGGAGGAGTGGGAAATTTATGACAAAGTTCTCAGCATGACATACAAAGGAGCTTCAATCTATGGTTAATAACCATAATTCTAAGACACACTACTCGATGAACACCGTCACAAATGGTTCGAAGTTTTGAATTTGCTGCAGCACAAAAGGTCAAAACGTATCAGACTACTACAAACATAACACTATAATACAATATTCATTCACAGAAACAGACTATAACGTAACTGATACTACAGAGCCTAGCAAATTACGCTACAATTTCGGCTCCTCGGAGATCTCAGCTGAAAACAAACATTTCCAGGAATAAGACTCAAGACAAGCGTACGACACCTGGAGATGACATAAGACTCAGACAAGCGTACGACACCTGGAGATGACATAAGACTCAGACAAGCGTACGACACCTGGAGATGACATAAGACTCAAGACAAGCGTACGACACCTGGAGATGACATAAGACTCAAGACAAGCGTACGACACCTGGAGATGACAGCTGAGCGTACCTGACGACACCTGAGGTGCCGACCGAACAACTCGGGTCTTCCCCTTCAGGAAACCAACCAGGCCATTATACAGGCAAATCCTAAGAAGAGTAAGATTAAGGGATCTACTTGTGTAAACTACACGGAGTTACAGACGGGGGGAGGGGGGTAGAGCTGCCTCGTCTGGCGAGGTATGGAGATAATGGTCCCTCCCAGGCCAGAGTCAACATGGAAGGCCATAATTAAGAGAGAAGAGACTAATAATGAAGAGCTTAAGGATTTATGGACGGAAAAGTAACAATAATTTGTGTCTGAGCTGGAGGTACACACACACACACACACACGCACACACGACTGACTAATGGTGAATGAACATGACACAGAACTTCTCAGTGGATAAATATAAAAAAAACAAGGTTGGACAGGTAAAAGCAACGTGGACCCCTGACCAGCCAGGATGAATGGTTACGTAGGCCTACAAGCAGCGGACTCCAACAGCCCAAATGACCAAAGGAACATCTCGACAACTAAGCCAGAGGCTGAGTTGTAGGGGTAGAAGACCTCCAGAACCACCGTAAAGTATAGGTAAGGTAAGGCAAGGTCCTAGACCCAACTGTGGGGGTCGAAGACCTCTGAAACCATCGTAAGGTATACGTAAGGTAAGGTCCCAGACCCAGCTATGGGGGTGGAAAACCTCTGAAACCATCGTAAGGCATACTTAAGGTAAGGTAAGGTCCCAGACCCAGCTATGGGGTTATAAGACCTCCCAAACCATCGTAAGGTAATGTAGGGTCCCAGGTATAGGTACAACACAGACCAGTTCTACAGCAAACGTCCTTCCCTCATCAACACAAGCTGAGTGCCTACCATGACTCTGGTTGTGTCGGTTGGGAGTAACTGGTGGTGAGGCAGGTGGTCTTGGCTGGAGGGTGGAGACGAGGCAAGCGGCGTTGGCTGGGGGTGGGGAAGTAGCTGAGGTTCAGGTTAGATTTAACTCTAGACTGAGCAGTTGGCCCCCGGGGCAAGCACAATGTTCAGAAGCGTAGGTCGCCATCATCCACCCCTCACTCACTCACTCACATGATTCATCTCTCTCTCTCTCTCTCTCTCTCTCTCTCTCTCTCTCTCTCTCTCTCTCTCTCTCTCTCTCTCTCCCTACCTACCTAGGCTTTGATCTCCTACCATAATATAAAGGCATCTTGATGCATCCTAGCTCCCTGCCTCGTGCCCCTCACACAGCCCTCTGGCTCTCCCTTCCCTCTCATCATGACCCATGCATTCGTTCCTTTTACAGCATATAATCTCCCATATTCCCTAGCTGCTAGTCCCCTTCCTTCCTCCCTTCTCATATTGAAGAGCCTTCCATTAGTCGTCCCTCATCAAAAACACTCTGGCCTTCTCTAATATCCAACATAAACTTAACCATCCTTTCTTCATCATTGTCCTCGAAGAAATAACCTCATGCACCATAGGGTCACCAGTTATCAGTTCTCCCCACGAAGTGTCCTGCAGCAGGTAATCTGGCAATGATCCATCAGATCATCTGTTCTCTGTCCTCCCTATGTACTGCTCACCAGCAGATAACCTCAGCATGGACCATCACGTCTTCTGTCACCTGTCCTTCCCACGCACTCCCACGTACACCTCTGGGAGTTTACACCGTAGAAACCTCCACATTTCCTTCCCATCACGCCTACTCTAAACAGTCTTTTAACCTACACAGTTCTACCACGGCGCGTCCGGGAGTCGAACTCGGGCTACCGAGAACAGCAGGCGGTCAGCGTATACCACTAAACGTGAAAAACTTGTGACGTTCCGCTGTTGCTCCGTGTATTCCGCACGTGGTGTGTGTGTGTGTGTGTGTGTGTGTGTGTGTGTGCATGCGTGCGTACACTCCACGTCATCTGCATGGCAAGAGAGGCAACTGGGGAAAACTTTACGGACAAAAGAACACCTGAAAGATGTTTACATCTTGGAGCAGTTGGGGCCATTTGCATCCGTACCCTCACAAATGTTGAACAGATTCAAAGAGCCACAGAAATAAAGCCTTAGAAACATCCACATGAATATACATGACTAACCAATAGAGGCCCTTGGGGAAATTGCACCATCTGTAACACTCAAATTTCCTGGCAGATATTACGCCATATACATACTGGTTTGGCTTTAACAGTCATGCAGGAGATTTTCACAGATGTTACGAAATTCGCCGCCAGCCGTCTGCATCGCCCGAACATCCCTCACATTATGAGGGAGGAGGAGGTTGACCCTGAGGAATGATCATACGATAATGAAGCATGTTGTGGGGGGATCCTTGCTGGTGCTGCCAGGACATCGAGCACTGGTTGACAAGGCTGTACAACCTCGTGGAGAGAATATACCTGACCAGCCACTGCCTGGTGGTGAACACGGCCGGAGCGTGATAAAGACGCTCACACACATGTTAAGTAACACAGGACCGCACGGACCAGTGTGCCACAGAGGAGTGTGTGTGTGTGTGTGTGTGTGTGTGTGTGGGCGAGTATGGTTGGGCACAGTCCACTTAGGAGTGATGTCTGCGGGTCGAACGCGCGCCACAAATACCAGAATACTGCAAGAGAACATGGCATCACAGTATATACATACGAATGGCTCTCAGGGCCGGTGTTATAGGAACTGCTGTATTTCCAGGAAGCTTCGGGATTACGTGTATCAACCTGCCTCACCAGTCAACAGGAAGGTGAGGGATACCGTCCTCCTCAGGGGTACTTCACGATGGTTTAGGTGACGAGGTCTTCTACCCGTAGAGTTGGGTCTGAAGACGCTGCCAAGTTGTTCAAGCATGACTGTCTCTACATACAACAACTGGAAACTGGCAGGTAAGAGGAGGACATGTGTATGAGGTCAAGGGTCATCTACCTGACGTACATCCCCTAAAGGTTAACTAAAGTCGACTATGGAGGCTGGGTTCTAACCCCACAACACGGCTGGTGCCCCAGCTCTACTGTCACTTCTCTGATCAGTGAAGCTATCAGACGTAGCGGCCAGGAGGAACAACCACATACCTACGACCATATACCTACTGTAAGGCTTGGGAGATCAGCTACACACGAAGCTATCTGCTGGCACGAGATCTCTCACTGCCTCAGAAACCAACTTCTGCGGTGTCTCACTCGACTCTGCCACCAGAGTCGAGTCATCAGCTAACAGCGACCGACTCGCATCCAATGACACCCCTAACCTGTCACCTAAGTCATAAGGGAACAGGTAACTTAATAACATTACGTCAAGTATGGAAACGAAACACGTTGTTCATCTTAAGAAACACAAATTCAGTAGTTAACAGTTGACAGTCAGTTAACGAGATTCAACAGGGGTTTTCACACACACACAAACACACACACACAGGTCGCCAGCTATTACAACTTGCTGCCCATGGACGATGCCAGCCAGAATTTTCGCATCGCCAACATGGACGACAATAATATTCATGATTTACATACGAGGAGGAGGCCTTCCTTAATCCCTTGAGCACGTTGGTACGATCCTTGTGTACGAAGGCCTGGCCATCATACCGATGAGTCCAACGCCGTGCTCAAGGGCCGTACTGTCGTGCTCAAGGGCCGTACCCCTAACCCCCCCTACATTCAGTCGCTGATGCCCCAGCGGAAAATAAAAATGTGAGAGCAAGAGACTCAACCCGTCACGTCTGCAGTGTTGCTTCCGCCTGGCTTATGTTGTTGACGAGATGAGCGGGTGCTGCCGGGCCGGGGGCCGGCGGGGGGGGGGGGACGTGGGGGGCGAGGGGAGTGTATAGGACGGAGGAATGGGGATCAGGGTGACAGGAGAAGGGGTGGACGAAGCCGGGATGGGGGTGTCCAGAGTGGAAAGGTGGAGGACGAGGAAAGGGCGAACGGGGCAGGGAGTGGGGGGGGGGGAGACAGTGTAGGGTGTGGGAAGGGGAAAGAAATAAAAATCCACAGAACACCAGACAACCAGACATATACATACATGATATGACCAATGAACAGCATTGAAGAACTAGGGAGTAATCATGCTTGAAGACATTACCTTCGGCGAACACAAGGCAACAGCTGCCTCCTCCGACATTATGGTAGCCTGGATACTGCGGACCTTCAAGATGAGCCAAGAAAACCCAATAATGACGCTCTTCAAGGCGCTAATATTCTCATAAATAGAACACTGCTGTGTGCGAACATCACCTTCCAGGGAAGGCCAAACTGCTGAGTTAGAAAGTGTGTTAATATCTCTCACGTTGTAAAGGATCTCATCTCTACTGGGAACGACTGGAATCAATGAGGCTGTCCTCTCTGATGGGCAGACGGGAAAGGCAAATCATAATTTACATCGGAAAATCCTGAAAGGCATGGCTCACAACCTACATACAAAAACAGCTCCCAATCGGTATGAAAGGTCCTTCACCACAGGACTCCGTACCATGAAATATTACCACTGAAGTCAACTAAAGTCAAAAACATACCAGCTAGAACGTCCGAGGCCCAAGAACGATCAACACATTGCCTCCAGCCACCTGAATCACTCTGGGAGGCACAGAAAAGAAATTAAAGCCGTGAACAAACATTTCCATTGTTTACTGGACCAGCCATGCTGTTGGTGATAACGTGAGGCTGCGGGCCGCGGCCTCCAACAGCTTGGTCGCCCAACGACCGAACACAGCAGCCTAGGTTGAGAGAGAGAGAGAGAGAGAGCGAAAGTGTTGGTGACCTCCGAAGTCAACGTTAGGTACACGTAAGGGGTTTGTTTCCAGTGTGGGGGAGGGGCTGGACAAGACGGGAGTGAACATGGTGGGGGAGAGGCACCATTGTTGATGGTCGGAAGGCCGTGAGTGGCAGCCCACCCGTTCTTCCCCTCTCATTATCGGCCCACCATTACCACCACTGGTCTCCCAAGGCCAACATCGGTGCCCTCCAACGGGCCACTATTACCATCCCGGCCCACCACTACCGCTTCACCGAGCCACTATGACCACCCCGGCTCACCACTACCGCCTCACCGGGCCACTATGACCACCCCGGCTCACCACTACCACCTAACCGGGCCACTATGACCACCACTGGCCTTCCCTGGGTCATTATTACCACCAGTAACCTCTGCGGGTCATCATTACCACCCGTCTCCACCCTACCTGGCCACCACAAAACAGACCCTCCTGTTCCCTACCCTGGAACTTCATCCTCGTTAACACTTCAATTGGATTACACACGCTGAGAGCTTCTATATCGTCACTTATTGCTGGTTCAGCACGCCTGATCTCATGCCCCTCAACACACAAGTCCCCCCACACCATCCGGGTCGCCACAACTGGTGGTGTGGGTGGACACAACGTCCTCCGAAACAACTAAGTCGCCACAACTGTTAGTGTGGGTGAACACAACGTCCCCCACAACATGTGGGTCGCCACAACTGGTGATGAGTCTGGTGGTCAGGTGGGTGGGGCATTATGGGCACATACTGTACATACCTGCCTGGCATGTTCTCACGGTCCACGTTCTACCACTCGTGTGGTACATCACTGCCTCCCTCACACACCTGCCTCGCTCCAGTAATGGCCACTCAGGACGCTCATCCCTGCCTGGCTCCAGCAGTGACCCATCTCTTACCGCTGCCCCTCAGGAGTCCCATCACTGCTCGACTCCAGTTTTGGCCCATCACTGTCTGGCTCCAGCAGAGGCCCATCTCTTGCCACCGCCACCCAGGAGGCCCATCACTACCAGACTCATCATTAACCGCTACATATTCCTCATCTCTCTGACCCTCACCTCACCCTACCTTACATCATCTTCCCTCCCTCAACTCACCTTCCCTTCCCTTACCTCACCTTACCTTCCATTACCTCACCTTCCCTTCCCTAACCTCACCTTCCCTTCCCATACCTTTCTTCTCGACTAAAGATCAGGCAAAACACACATTAGCATATCATTCTGGCTTTATGTTTGCGCAACTGACAAAACTCCGAGGCCCACCTGATCTAGAAGTTATCATACCCAATGGTCGTAGCGCCAAGCTCAAGGGTCGTAGAGTCGTGCTCGAAGGTCGTACCGTCGTGCTCAAGGGTCGTACCGTCGTGCTCAATGGTCGTAGCGTCGTCCTGAAGGGTCGTAGCGCCGCGCTCGAGGGTCGTACCGTCGTGCTCAGGTTAAGGCACAGCTACGGTTGACGGGGATAAGCACGACCCCTGACCAACGTTGAGCTACGCTTGACGTGGGGGGGGGGGGTGGAGGCGTGGGAACTATGTCATCTTAATTACCACACCAATTACCTCCCCTTACCTTACGTATACCTTACGTTAATTACGGAGGTCGTCTATCCCCACAGCCTGGCCTGAGGCCAAGCTGCTCTGCTGTTCCTCTGTTATGACAAGCTGTTTGGAGGCAGAGCCCACGCAATCCACCCACAGCAAGGCTGGTCTAGTACGTTTTGTAAATAGTTCCATGTCCAGGGCCTTCTTAAATTTCTCCACTGTACATCCCATAGTGACTCGGATGGCTGCAGGCGATATGCTCACTAGTCCTGGGCTCTGAATGCTTACCGCACCTCTTTTTATTCTCCTGGTAATATTGGATGGTGTTTTCCACGCCTGTCGTGCCAATAGGGAACTTTTCTTTTTCCTGGGAACCATGCAATCGAAGTTCTTTATTTTCCAAGTGTAAATTACGATACATCTCTCCCAATTTGCGATCTAATGAGTTTCCAGTCATCCCCCTACCAGTACCTGCTGAATACCTGGTTCACGCCAGGTGCTTGACAAAATAGAAAAAAATTTGCTGAAGAACTAGAGGGAAAACTTTTCTTTCTTCCAAAGAGTGTGGCTGGGGGAAGCAATGGATGTGTACGAGGTACTGGAAGTACCGAACGTGTATAAAGTACTGGAAACAACCAATTCCAGGAGTCTTGGGAATCTGAAGAGCCAAGGTGGTGGTTGTGTGAGGAACCAAGACTGTCTCGTGCGTCTGGAGGACGACGGGGGAACCAAGGTGCAGGCGTGCATGTCCGTGACCAAAGCTGTTGGAGCGGAGGAGAACAAGCTTAAACTGCGGGCGTTCATGATGGTGGAGGGCCGTGGGTGCGGGTGGCGGACCTTCTCACACTGAGTGTCAATGAAGGATGCTTAAGGCACCGTTGCGATCCAGGATGACGACTGAATGTAGCAATGTGGAGGAGTAGTGACCTGCTGGTGGTGGTGGAGTGATGTTGGGGAGAGGGGTACACGTCCCCATCCCCTCCCGACTCCTGCCACCGCCGCCCACCCGGCCTGCTGCCGGTAGACATCTCGGAGATCAACCCAGCATCTAATTTCCTTCTCCCCTGCCACAATCTGGACGCCATGTTAATACCATGAAGCGACCTCCTCCGTCGCAAGTGTCGTTGTGCGCTACACTACGGCCGCTCAGCTCCAGCCTTACGCCTTAAACTTCTTACTCCACGGTGAGGCTTGGCCGAGCCGGCCACACCTGCTGCACTGTCTCAACTGCTTTGTTGACTCCTAAACACACTACTTACTCTCCCCACTGCCCCCCCTGAGGGAGCACTCACTGTCTCCCCGGCCCATGACGCAGCATGCCTCCCCGTCTTTGTGCTGCGTGGTTCCTCGCCCCCATGACCCTGCACCTTGACGTAACATGACTATTCCCCCACCACCCGAAGTAACATGACCACCCCTTGCCCCCTGACGCAACACTACCCCCCACTCCGTATCTCCCACACCCTAAGCAAACTATCTCTTGCCTATGTCCCTCCTGTTTCTTCCTCTCCTCTAACCACCCTAGCAGCACCAGACGAAGGATCACACCGCCACCTAACCCATCAATCCTGACATGTTATAAGGCCATGCTAAGCTCCAATGTGTGCTTCCTGTGCACGCACGTTCCCTGACGTGTGCATGACCGTCAGGTTTACGCTCACATTTCTACCCCCAAGACTCACGATGTATACTGTCTCACAGATCAGTCTGGTCGTCTGTGGTCGCAGCTCACAGTCGTGCGAGCCACAAAGACCCGTCTGGCATCGTGCTCCCCGGGAAGTTTCCCTCAGCAACACCCACGACTCGTCCATATCCGACACCTGCAGGTAGTAAAGCTGAATCCACTCCGATCCTGGGCGTAGCCACTGTCTTCATTCATTCCAAGGCTGTCACTCCGGTAGGAACGTGTGTTCCAGAGGACATTAGGGACATGGCCATCAACAATGTCCATGTAGCCACCCTCTCCCGTCTGCGTCCCACAGGGTAAAGCGCTGTGTGATTTTCAGTTCTTCCCATTAGCTTTGATTTTCTTTTTGCCGGAGTCAATGTGGGTTGTGCATGTTCCTGGCACATTTTCTAACGGGGCAATTTCGCCCGCCTGGGGATGGTGATAGTCGCGAAGGAACACTCAGGTCTGCAGCGAGTGTGAGTGCTTAAGCGAGTCTCATTCATGGGGGGGGTTATCTGCCTCTCTCGTTTTGACAGTTCGCAGAACCCGGCGTGTCATATTACATACACAACACGACCGCCGCTTACTTGAGCCTTCTTAAATATAAACGTCATCAGACAATTACTATTCTCTTTTAAACTCCACCCTTCCTGGCACGCCCAAGTTCTTTAACGTCCAGTATCGCAAGACGTTCAAAATGAAGGCGTTTCTTGTCTCAAGGAAAAACACATATGTATTAAACTACGTATGTTGTGGTCCGTCCATAAGAGAGGGTTGGTGTAATACTGTTCACCAAATATGTCCCGTACAATTTTTTGTCTGACGCCCGTACTTGAACGTCTCGATAAAGCACGACCCTCGAGCACGGAGGAAACTGCCTTTGAACAGTACGGTAACGACCCTTGAGCAAGACGGTAAAACGACCCTTGAGCAAGACTGTAACGACCCTTGAACAGGACGGTAAAACGACCCTTGAGCAAGACGGCAACGACCCAAGGCGG
This sequence comes from Panulirus versicolor, assembly GCA_032361705.1. Lineage (NCBI taxonomy): Eukaryota > Metazoa > Arthropoda > Malacostraca > Decapoda > Palinuridae > Panulirus > Panulirus versicolor. The sequence goes on from JAUUDZ010446490.1 coordinate 10,776, forward strand.
CAACGACCCTTGAGCAAGACGGTACAATCTTAGGGTAGGATGGCCAGGCCTTTACCGTGGGTCAGGTCCAAGGGTCATCCACTGTAACCAAGGGTCGTGTCGTCATGTTCCACCGTCGCGCTGCTCAGCTGGGTGGTACCGATGACGTCTCCAGCCATGCTAACAAGAGCACGTGTACTTCCCTTACTCTCCCCCTACACACCCCAACGACCCACCGGGCTCTGGTACTGCTGCTGCTGTAGTCCACTTGCCCCTCGACACAACTGCTATTGTTCCCTCACAAAACAAAGCAACCTGAGTGCCATTCTGGCCCCCTTAAATTATCCTTAACCCAACAAAGAAAGGTGATTAAAGTCTCTTGTTTTATACTTTCCTTGGTCCACCATAGCAAAACTTACACACACACACACACACACACACACACACACACACACACACACACACACA
>JAUUDZ010446500.1:0-12190 GCA_032361705.1 Panulirus versicolor
TTGCAAATGTTTGTATGTGCTCGTTTCATTCCATAGAATAGTATTTGGTTTCTTCATTTTCCAAAAATAAATTTGTGCAGTTTTACGTTTCCTGAAACATCCTTTAGGTCATTCTGATTTTTTTGCTGATCGCTTTTATCTCTTTTTGCGCTTCATGTCATTAAATTAGTGTCCTTCCTTAATATTTCGCATCAGAGACTTTTTAAAGATGTATATTTTATGCCGCAAGACCTGCGCACTGAGCCAGTGCATCTCAGTGTGAGAGAATGGGGCTGATGGGATAACTACAGGAGTCATGCAGCGTTAAGGACATGATTCAGGAGACACATTGCGACCCTCGATCATGTGGCCGCCATTGGCTGCATCTTGTTATTGCTCTGGGAGGTGCACAACTCACTCTGACGCCTTTAACATGTATTTTTTTTTTCTTTTTCGTACGATGACATGACCTTAAGATTACCATGACTGGAAGTAAGATGCCTCCAGCTAAGGACATGGTGATAACCGTATGTGTTCGATGTCTGATTGTAGCCAGAATGGTAGCACCCTGAAATACATTGGCTGTCTTTGGAATATACCTACATAGCTCAGAGGAATAATATCGCTCCTCAGCGATCTGAACCTTTAATCCGTCGAGAGCGATAACTTACGTCTTTGAAATGAAAGGGTTTTAAGCCTCTTCATGCTCTCGTTCAGGTACATTGCCACAGCGTCGTGCCTGAATAGAGCTGTAATGATTTGACAAGGCTATTCAGCCTTGTTGAATCCTTCAGTGAGGGGAAATAAAGGTTCTTTTCAAAACGTTCATCTTGATGTTTGTAAACACGACCCTCTCAAGAGCTCGGAGTTAGTGGGATCTGAGGCATTTAAATGTTCTAAGCTTCTTTTAAAGAAAATCCCCTTTAAAAAGTTTCAAGGTTCACTATTTCATGTCGCGTAAATGTGAAGCATTACTTGTACTTCTAATTCAGGAGACTTCGTACTCCACTAGGATCCTACAAGCCGACCCTTTCGGAGGCAAACAAGATGTAACCATCCCGGCCGCCACAGCCTTGCGAAAGCCTTGGGAAATTTGCTAAACTTAGCCATTCATCGCATGTCACTTCAGCTTGAGCCGTGCAAAATAAGGTGATCAACGTATCCAGTGGGTCTTAGAGTCCACCAGCTGTGCGAGGGCAGAAGCAAGAGGGACATTGAAAGACTTGGGGCTTGAAGACGCGACTAACCCTCATTAAACAATTGACGCCATTGTGGCAATCGTGGACAGTTGACCAACAGGGAAATTTTTTGTCGACTTTATTTGTAGATATTTATTTTTCTGAACTTCTTAGGTAATGTGTCTCGACAATAATATTTCTGTAGTCATTTGGTTAGTAAAACATGGTTCGTGTTAACGCAGTAGCGAGATTAAGTGATAAACTGCAAACTGCGAACATTTTCTCCTGACGTCACAACCTTCTCCACCATTCAGGATCAACTTTCGGTACGATGACAAGAGTGGAATGCCAGTCTTCCTATTTCAGATGATAGAGTTGTGTAAGAACCATCACTTGAAACATCGTACACCCTATCGTAGTGTTTTCATTGCATTTTTTCTTTTCATGTCTGATACCTTGTAGAACCTAGCCAGTTGAGTTTTGCACATAGAGTTATCCTCAATAGATGTACACCAAATAGTTCAAGACTGAGAATTTTGGTTGCCCAGAGGAAGGAATTGTGAGACGTTGAAGAAATAATTTTTCATGATGTTTATGCCATATAGAAATAATCATGTTAATTCTTCGACTCATAAACCTAGCAGTGACAGTTCACGGTGGCAATAAAACATTACTTTGTAGTGGAAATTTTGAGTTTCCTGTCATCGTGCTCAATGTAACTCAAAGAATTTATCAAACACACGCATAACCAGGGAGTTACTGCCGCCGAGGTTGGTGATGGCTTCGCAGTGAACGCACACTACAGTGGCTGTCAGGTTTCCCATCTCAGGTTACTGTCCTTCCTTTTTTTGCCGCAGATAAACACGGATCGTTATTAAAGTGCGCAAAAAACACATTTTTCTTTCGTACACATAATCGACAAAATGCATCTAACGACTCCATGACTAAATCCTCCTACCATGGTTGATACGCACTTTGCCCTGCTTAATTGCAGAATCTCGGCTGTGCGAGTGTAGAACTTTGCTCATATATATATATATATATATATATATATATATATATGTATATATATGCACAATCACCAGTGGTATATTGTCTTTTTCTGGTGTGATTGTACATATATCTTTTCACGGTCCCATCATATGAAAATTCATATGATGGGACCTCACAAGTGTAAACTCTCCCTGTCTTGTTATATAAAAAGGTAATCACACACACACACACATTGCTCTTCCTCTAGCCAGTGATGTAAACACAAGTTGTCGGTTACCCCAGATAGAATAGTGAAGGAGAAGCACGAGATAACGAACTGAGCCTCTGAGGTCATTTTCTCGGCCTTAGGACACACATTGTTTCGAAGAAATTACTCGTTGTAACACGGTAACAGAAAATTACTTATCTAAGAATGAAATAAATGTTTTCGGTTTGCATTGGGGAACTGGGTTGTGATTGGTGCCATTGTATGTGTCCACGGTTGCGTGTCCGTCTCTTGGGTTCTTTCTTGCCTCCTTCCGTCCGTGTGGACTGGATGTGCGTTTGTGTACCGTCAACATTAAAACTCAGCATATATACTTTCTTTTCAAGTGGGTTCGAAATGTCGACCGTGACAAGTTATGAAGTAGTCTTCATAAATGATAATAATGCTCATTATTTATGTAAATGATAATAATGAAGTTTGTTACTTACAAAAATACTCTTGCTCAACAAATAGCATTGACAGCTGGTTATGCAATAAAGTTTACACGGAAAAAAAAAATCTTATTACAAAACCTCTAAACCACGTGATCGTTCCCGTCTAAATTTATACTTGACCCTCTTGTTGGAGGACGATTTCCATCATGGTCGTCTGTCTGTGTCCTGGTACTCTGGTTGTGAGGATCCTCCTTGTGCCACCGTCGTGCACGTCAAGTTGTGTCTTGGTGACCTGGTTGTGAAGACCCCCAGTGCCGTCATCATGCACGTTTGGTTGTGCCCTGGTTATGAGAGGTCTTAAATTGGTACCATCATGCGCGTCTGGTGGAGTCTTGAGGCCCAGGTTGTGAAAGACTCTAGTGGTTCCATCGTGTGTGTGCGTGGTTGTATATTAGTGCCCTGGTTGTGAGAGGACCCCAGTGCCAGCATCATTATCAACCGTCTTGCGGTGTTCCGTGTTTCAGGCACGTATGATGCTCCGAGAATATCACATGACTCCTCGAAGTGTTCCCGCCATTGTTTTATATATGATAGTGGTGCGTCGACATTCAGCTATAGAGAATATAGCACTATGAAGCTTTAGTTCGTAGCATTTCATGAATGACAGGCTATGATAGTCTGTGATGCCGGAAATTCTCAAGTTATGCCTGGCATACGCTCTCGTCGGATTTCTCCGTGCCTTTAAGCAAAGAAGAAGGTCTCATATTGTGTGCAGTTGGAGTGCTTTGGTCTCACCTGATTAAGGTGGTACCTAAAGTTTTATCCTGCAAACAGCATCAACGTAACAAAACAAAACCAAAAAAAAATGGAAATTTTGATTATGTACGGTATTATTTCATTAGTAATTATATTCATACAGTTTTATCATCATGTTCGTGATGGAATGAAAATGTCTCGAGTTAGTCAAATTCCCAGCATTGGGTTAACGTTTGTTTGTTTCATTTGCGAGAACAAAATAAAACTTAACCAGTGGGAGGGCGCACCACGAATTGAGAGAAACAAGAGCGTACGAAGTGGCTAAGCCACATTAAGGGAGACGCAAAGCAGAGTGTACCTTTTCTCTAGCTGTGACTTCATCGTCGAAAACCTACGTGCCCGCTTTGTTTCCATAGCGGCCGTGACGTCAAGGGAAATTCAACCCACCTCCACTAGCAAGATATTACAAGTGCCGTGTCTGGACAGCCTCCTGTCCTATGTTTACAAAATGACGACATAACGCAACTCCAGCCAGACGCAAGGTCAGACCAGAGGTTAGTCCTGCTGAACACACTCCTCCGGGACCTTGTGACATTAAACTAATTTAGCTCAGATGCAGCCCTGTATCGTTCTGTAGTTACTGGTTATTCTTTCTTGCAAAACTGATATGAACGCTCGTGTTCATCTCTAAACAGCATTCGGTATCATTAGATTGATTCTTTGTTTAATGAAACTGCGAACAGTTTAGGCTGTAGTAAGGGTCTTATTATGAGAATGGTATTGACGAAGTGTTTGCACGTTTATGGCAGAAATCTTCCACAGGATGTTGAATTTTGATATCCCTTGTATGTGAGATTCAGTCGCCTGTGTCTACGGCTTCTTGGTGCTTAATAATAGACTAGGAGCTGGTTCATTCACATTAAAAACAAGACATTTGTTAACTGTTATCATAGTTTACCAAGTATAATTGTGATGTAAAACAATAACCTGAATTATGTAAATAAGGTTGTAAACGACAGACAGGAAGCTAATGGAGAATACACCTTTTTCATCTAAATTTGCTTGATATCTGTTATTTTCTGTCAGAGAAATGGACAGAGTATTGTGTTATTTTTCCTTTTCTCTTTATAACTTGGAGAGATCGATAGACAGCTGGCAAGTCTTCTTGTGTTGCTTCGTATACCCTGCGACTCATCAGCATCAGCAAGCTGTATTCGTCACAGTCTTGGGACTAGACAAAGTCTCGCCTGGCGGTGTCGGGCATCATTTGCCACATGCAGAACTCTATACATTTTAACCTTTAATAACCCTTTCTCGCTTGCAGACAGTGCGTAAACCATTCTAAGAAGTGACAGAGTTATATCTAAAAAAAAAAAAAGTGACACTATTATAAGAGGAGAAGATAATGGACGCCCACAACCAAGCACTATACACCCTCAGCCCCTTTCCCGGGGTGTAAACAACATTGTATGTCGGCTGACGGTTGCTGCCTCCTCAAGGCTACGGCAGTATTTTTTTTCGTCACCCACCATTGATTGAGTTGCTCTTATCTGTAACTTGAAATGCTTGAGAGTTTGCGAAAGAGAAAATAATGACGTGGTCAATGTTCAATCTACGTGAAATATTAGTAATTACATCATCTTTTTATGCGTAACGGGTATTTATTTATTTATTTTTTTGAAGGATGAGCAAGAAGTGCTTCTCGGATATTTCAGAATGTACAGTTTATTTCCATCTATAGTAAGTTTATTTGGAGGCGGACGAAAGGGAAAAGGGTGGGGGGGGGGGGAGTCTAGTGATTTATTACTTTTATTAAGATGTAAATTCTCTCAGAAGATGTCTTGAGTCGGTGTAACTTCGCAGAGATTGAGAGAGGTGTTCAGCAGAGACATATCTGGCATCCCTTTTTATCATAATATTACTTAAAAACTAGAATCTAATTTAGAATGTAACACCGCAATATCGCGTCATTACTTGATGATGAACTAAGTAGTTCCCTATTATTGCAGGAGATGTAAGTCATACGTGGACTAAGTGCTATTAAAGTCTCGTCAGTTGGTGGTGGTGTCATGTGACGTATTAAAGGATGACTAATATTACCCTGGAGCGGAGACGTTACTTCACATCATGTATATACCAACGAGTTTCTTTAACTGAGTTGGGAGGGCTGTTGCTTTGCAGTGTCATTTCGGTGTGTATAATACGTTTTGTATGTGTTGTTTGCTTCGGTCAGAACAAGAATGAGCTTCTCAGGTTTGGTCACCACAGTTTAGGAACCACAAAGAACTAATAGTGAAGGTCTAGAGGAGGGCAAAGTACCGGAAGTAAGAGAGCTTCGTTACAGGGAAAGGCTAAAGGCCTTAAATTTGCCCACCAAGGTAGAAACGAAAAATGAAGGGTGACCTGATCATAACCTTTAGATATTTAGATCAGTTTGATGATACAGGGCTAGAACAACTAGAGGCCATAACAGGAAGTTAACAAGAAACTTGTAGAAATGTAAAGAAGTACTTTTATAGTGTAAAACTAGTGTATAAATGCAAAGACACTAAGTTATTCAAAAAGGTTGTATGATGAAAATGATGTAAGAGATGTGGCTTCACGAGTGTAAAACTTTCCTCCTGTACAACACAACAGGTATTTACACAGACGCACACATTTGTCAGAGAAAAGAGGAAATTCTGCGATAGAACGTTTCAACGAAAACCATTTTCACAAGAGTTTATTTTTAGTGCATGGATTGAGCAAACCACAGTTCCTGTTCCATTCTCGAATTTGGGGTTTCTGAATGGAAGTCTATTTCCTATAAATACATTTCCAGTGTGCACGTATTGTTGCAAACTGCAGGTTTATGAAAACAAATGACCACTTACACAGTCAACATCCGTATATACCGAACCGTTTCTATACATATATTGACTGGATAGAAAAGCATTAGACTTGTATCACACAAGACTCCAGCAGTTCATTCCCCTCCTCAAGTGAAAGCTGTGTACAGTCGCCGAGTCTTTCTGAAGACTGTGGTTTTCCTGAGTAATGCGTCGGGTGCGATGTACCATGATTATTGGATGATGACGCCGTCCACGCACCAGCGGTGTGGACGTCGGCTGGAGTGCTGCTCTTCCCGGGTTAAGACTCATTAGTTGGTAGTTTTTGTGCACTTCTGGTGCTTAGCATGTTCTTTATTTGCGAGATTGCACAAACGCAATGGCGCGTACACACACACACGAGCTTCCGTGGTGTAGTGGTGAGCGTTCATGCACGGGCCCTCCTGAGTTCGAGTGCAGGGCGCGGCGGTTGGCCCACAGCCAACCTAGGATCATCTCTTGGGGGTGGTTGAGAAATGGGTACCGTGAATAGGTTGGTGTGTGTGTGTGCGTTCACTTTTCCCGCCCTCGCTAGGTAGCATCAGGGAATGGCCCCTCAAGGAAACAAGCCTCTGCTCATCATGTTTCCACTTTTAGAAAGTTAGAATACGGAGAGGGGGGGGGGGTCCAGTCCTTTTTACAAAAATCAAAAACATTTCTAAGTGCTCTGAGATCCCTTTAAAGGAGGCTTTGTAGTTATGAAAATTGATATTGTACAGTAGAATGATCGGTTTTAGTGGAGCATATTTTATACATGTTTCGCTGATACGATTTCTGACTTGACTATTTAGCAGTCTGTAACTACTAAATCTACCTAATTACTACACAAACGAACGTGGAGTTGAGTGGATACCTAACAAATTACTGCCGTGGAGTGTATAAGTTGTACCTCGTTCAAAACTTACTGTCTACAGGACCTTTTTAAGGTAGAGGCGAGCATGGCCAGGGGGTTACCTTCTAATTCGTCGTGCTTTAGGTTTAACGATAAGGGAAGAGCCAGATTGACCCTGCAGAACACAAAGTAAATCCACAATTCATGAAAATAAGTCATGCCTTCTAGATGTTCATGTTTTATCCTCTACCCTTAGGAGGTAGATTGTATGCAAAACAGGCGTTGCGTGTGTAGTGCTAAAACAGCATATCAGGAAGGTAGTGAGTCACTTGAGCGGATGTAAGGAAAAGAATGTCGCTTTGGCTCAAGGTTGTTCTGTTGTGTGTGTGTGTGTGTGTGTGTGTGTGCATTTTATCTACTCTTGCCCATTGCACCCAGAAGATATCTTCAATAACGAGCATTAATTAGTCACAAGAGTGGAACATATTTGACATTCGGCAGAAGAAAAACCATGGAAAATAATTCAGAAAGTTAAATATGTGTAGTGTTGCCAGTGTGTTGGGTGCGTGATTCCCATGTACTGCGACATCACTGCCGGCCGCATGATGTTTCAGGCCTTGAATTTAGTGGTCTAGGAATTCTGGTCCACTAGCTTAATTTGTTGTGTATGATGCCAGTCTTTCGAGGGTCATAAAAGGGTATAAGGGTATTTGATGAATGCATGCTTTATGTCAAGCACTGATTACGTAGAAGACAGTAGCGAAACTTGTTTAAAATATCTTATGGATCGAGGGAGGTCATCTTTATGTAAATATAGAAATGATGGAAAGGGAGATGTAGCTGAGGACCACATAGGGGGAGGGGGGCCAGGAATAATGTTTCTCCGCCATGTTCTCTGTTTATCCGCGGTGGACACTCATAGCTGTAGTAGACATGATTCTTGATCACAGTGCTTGAACACATTTGCTTTCTGACGTATGCAAAGCATTAAGAAAAATGATCGAGAGCCACACAGATCAAAGCTGTCATGCTCGGCAGTAGGTAAAGTTCACCTGGAACTATTAGAGACGCAGATACTAGGAACACCTGACGTCAGCCTGGGAGGAGCCTCACCTGGGCACATGTGTGGGCAGTCGACCTCCCTGACCGGGTTACCGCACCACTGGATACTAGCGGTTTTTGTAGGATGAACAGAGACTAAGAAAGGGAGGGTACATCACTAAAAGTGAGTCATATGATTGCTTTGGGGACACTGATGTAGCATGAAAGCATGATTTCTCAAGGTGCACACTTATGTTAACTTTAACGTAAACAGTCATATCAGCGTTTAAACAACGGAGGATTAGATCTAATAATTCTAAGTATTTCGGCGCGCAGAGATTGACAAAATTAGGCCCTGGGGGAAAAAATGAAGTGACTCGCTGTCTAGTCTGAGCGGGGGAAGGTTATCTACAACATAAGTGGTGGAGTGGCTTCTGATTATTCATCATTAATGATAATTAAATTTCTCATTCTGCATTGGACTTACCCGAAGGTTTTATATTTTTTTTGTCATCCATATCAGTTTTCTCTGTATTCCAGCAAAGTATACGATCCTGAGGTGGATAGTGATCAGTTATAAGTGTTTACGAAGTTAATGTATCTTGAAGGTTGTCAGGCTGCTTACTTATACTGATGTGATTTTTTTTTTCCTAGGAACAGGTAATATGCGTTTTACTTTTATTGTGGTTGGTCTTTAGAATATTCGTTATTCTTCTAGTGTTGCAACTAAGGCTTAACTCGAGAGGGTACCCTACGTTGCAGGGCATAGTCGGAGGAGCTTGTTGAAGTATTTCACCATGTTTATCATCATGGGGTAATGCTCTCAGTTGCACGCAGAGGGTGTGCGTCGTGATATGGCTGAGAATGGCCTGTTGATGCTGATCTAGGTTATCAATACATGTCCGAAGGTCTTTTTCATTATGCCGTGTTGATACCGTTGTGACTAGGCTATGTATTCTGTAGACTGACTCATATACGACATACATATACGCATATCAGTGAACGGATATGAATGCACAAAATGAAAAGTTGGAAGTGGTGCGTTTTGTCCCTGATCCTCTGAGATTTTGTCCCAAAGCCCCTAGAAGACCATTTCCATGAGCCTCGTAAGAACTTGTCCCTGATCCTCTGAGACTCCTGGCCCTTTAGGACCTTGTCCATTAGTCTCCGAGACCTTGTCCCAGCACCTCTGACGTAATCTAAATTGCTGATGGTGGAGAAGGACGTGTTGAACTAGGAAAAGTTTTCTAATTTGCGTAAATTTAAGAACCAGACTTCAAGTGGTAGAGTTAAGTCTGGCACACGTCAAGTGGGAGTATTAAGTCGTAGGGGTGATTAGTGGATCATAGGAGTTGCCAGATGAGTCGACCATTCGTTTGTCATCACGGCAGAACAGGGAGACACAAATGTTGTTCCTGGGAAAAGGGAGACTTGTTATCGTTAAGTAGGCCATTTTAGGTGGAACTTTATTGTATCTTGAGTTGTAGGAATCTCTTTCTTGGTAGGTTATTATGGTAGTGTTTAGTGGTGTTTCATTGCTGTATAAGGTTGTATCTTGAGTTGTAGGAATCTCTTTCTTGGTAGGTTATTATGGTAGTGTTCAGCGATGTTTCATTGCAGTAAAAGGTTGTATCTTGAGTTGTAGGAATCTCTTTCTTGGTAGGTTATTATGGTAGTGTTTAGTGGTGTTTCATTGTAGTACAAGGTTGCGGAATAATCACTGTAACTGGATGTTTAACCATAGGTGAAGTAAATAGAGATTTCGGCTGTTTTGTGCGGTGCGTGAAGGGAAGAGCGGAACACAATCCAGCGGAACAGTGGAACACGACGCTACCGAACAGGATACAGCTAGAAACACGGGCCGCTGCCGTCCCTCCTCCCCGCGTTTCCTGCTCCAACGCTTTATTGTACGCCAGATTCAAGACAAAAGTATAATAGAATCTGGGTCAGCTGAAATGTATATTACTGGAACTAGTGGTAAGAGGCAGAGTGGTGACCCCGAGGAATGGTGAGTCACCAGGCCAGGGAGAGTGTCTTCGACCTGCTGCCCGGGCCGCGAGTCACCCCGCTCCTCTCTCTCTCTCTCTCTCCCCCCCACTTGCTCTCACGAATATCGTCCTCATCCCTTATGTTCCTCTGTATTTATAACCCTCCGTCCTTCACCAGTCCTCGTTCCCTCGATTATGGACCCCGGTCCTTGGGGCCCATCGACCATGATCCCCTTTTCATGGTGGTGCTTTACATCCGTGGTGTCTCACCTGGTCGTCTCCCTCCCCCGTGACTGAGATGATATAGCGGGTAAATAGGGGTGGAGGGAAAGTCGTGGTAGATGGCTGCCAGAGATATAGTTAGGGTGGCGTCACCATGGAGGTCTGGGTGTGGACGGGTGGTGGGGGTGATATCAGTGTTGATAACTGTACTGACATTGTTGTTTTTGCGATGGTGATGGTGGTGGTGTTGCATTGATGGCTGATTTGGTGGTGGTGGTGGTATGTATTTGTGGGGTGATGGTGAGGGGTAACGTGTTATTTGTAGTTGTGGTGATGGTGACGATGATAATGGGTGTTGGTGATGCGGTGGTACTGACTTTTTATTTAATGATGGTCTTGATGGTATAGTGCTGGTGATTGGAGTGTAGTTGATTATGATGGGTGTGGTGGTGATGGCAGCAGTGGTATATTAATGATTGTGATGGCATTGGTTGTGATGGTGACAAAGATAGTGATGGGGTGGTAGTAGTCTTGATGGTAATAGCAGCATCATGAGTAGTGATGCTGGTGATGGTGATTGTGTGTGTGGTGCTCTTACCGGTGGGTGATGGTGGCAGAATTGGTGTTTGATTATGGTGGTTGTGAGAAGAGCTGCTCTCTTGTGGTTTCCATGACAGGAGTGAGGATAGGGGGAGCACCTCCCTACATAACCCGACTGTATAAACTTCAGGCACTACCCTACCCATAGTAGGGGGACACTCCCCCACACTAAGCTCCCCGCCCCACCACCCGCGAGCTGTCGGGTTGGTTGTTTGTTTGGATTTCTCGTCTCGTCAACTGCCGGGGTCATTAAGGCCATGAGCGTCAGTCTACATCCACCAGCGGAATATCTGTGAACACATACTACTGGTTTTATGAATAATTCGAGGACCACTTGTATGTCTCATGTAGACAAAGAACCTCTCCCCATCGCCCCCACTCCACCGATTGTAGGAGGAGCAGCTCCCCGCACTAATTCCCCACTCAACTCCTCCCACTAACGCTCCATCCATATCTTGTAATTGTATTGTGTCGTTCGCTTGTATCCACATATTTTTTAAGGGAACATTGGCATTATCTCTGGTCTGCTTTCATATATTTTCCGGACTGGCACAGTGATTGTGTGATAATTCATACCTAAGATTCTTTTGAAGCATACAGAATTGCTAGCAATTTCCTCATTGAGTCGGCATCACTTTCATTAGTAAGAAACGTCGTTTGCACATGTTATTGTTTCTCTAATATAAGAATCTTCCACTCAGAATATCTGTTGGTGACTGAAAGGTGTTAGATGAATAGATCGTTTTCTTCCAACAGAAATCTTTACTGAGGCTTTTGTACAGGGCAAACTCAAAGCATGAATTAACAGGTCATGAATTCATAACGTAGCCAGAAATTTTGAATATAATGTTCATAATTGACGTACCATACGCATAGAAGGAAAATGATAGCATGTGATTTTTAAGGCACACAGGCTATATACACCGAAGATGGTTCGTTTTAACAGTATCATAAGAAACGAGCGGATGAAATCATTTTTGTGAACATCCTACAAATAGCACTGTAGGGTCGTGGTCAAGGTGGACTTCACTTGTGGTTTACAATTGATGTGCGTAACCAGATTTTTTTTTAGGGGTTGGCATTTTGAAAAAAGGG
>JAUUDZ010446520.1:0-12843 GCA_032361705.1 Panulirus versicolor
TTAAGTATATTTATTGGGTGTCTTAGTTTGTGTCCAATCAACTGAATCATTTTCACTTCATCATCTAGAATTTCAGGATCCGAAATCTTATATGCTCTAAGGGACATAGATATGAAAACCGATCTTTTTACATCAAAATGATGATTAGAATAATAGTGGACATAAGACAGCATATTTGTAGGTTTTCTGTAAACCTTAGTTTTCAAGATACCTTTATTGATAACCTCTACATCCAAAAAGGGTAACTTATTATTCACTTCGACTTCATGAGTAAATTCTATGGACTGAGCTAACGAGTTTAACTTGTGCAGAAAGTTATGAATGGGTAGATTATTAGGCCAAAAGCAAAGTACGTCGTCTACAATCGAAGCCAAACTATGTTTTGTTCCATGATCAGCCCGCCACACCGAAGCAACACTCTCTACTCCATGATCAGTTTACCTCCACACCGTGGCATCACCCGCCATCTGCCTCGTGTCACACACAGGAACTAGAAGTAAGAAGAAATGGCTAAAGGGCAAAGAAAGTAAGAAAAGTGTATTTTGAACATCATAGAGCTGTTCAATCAGAGAAAATACAAAGTAGAGAAACTAATAAAAGCGATGGGGTTCCTGGCCAACTACTGTTGGTGAATAAGAAAGGATGTGGTGTCTGCCAAACACAAGCTAAAGTCTTTGTTGAGGCCATTCATCCCTGATTAGCATATTTTCGTATTTTGTATCTTTTTTTAGATCAATAAGAACAACCTGCAAGGCCTGCATGTATATAGCAGTTACATTATTCCACTAGATGAATCCACTCGCTGCCATTATAACTGGAAATGAACTCATTTGTGAAAGTGATTTATTTTGAAAATTTGACCTGATTGAGAAAAATGGATGTGATTTTCAGAATCAGCGTAAGAAATCGATCAGAGAACAGCAAACATATTCTTGACCTTTAAAATCACGCAGACCAGTGTGATATGATGTAATGTGTAGGCTTATCTGAGATATACTACCGTCATAATGATATAGATAGAAATGTAGAGGGATAAGTCTCACAACGATTTAGGTTCAGTAATCATAAAAGCTGCTGATGGAAACCTGGGATAATATGTGATCAAAACTGGGTTTCCATGTGTTGCCAGTCACTTGGGTGATATCTTAATAGCGAAGAGAAAATGATATCTTGAGAGAAATAGGTATCGATAAAACGCAGAGGAAAATGATTTTCCATGGTACTGACTCTCAAGGACAAAATACGAGTGGAAAACCATTAACGATCAGCAAGTGAAGGTGGTCACAGTAGGTAAATATGTATCACGTTAGATTTCCAGGTGTCACAACTTAATTCCTGTTGTGTGAGGAAAATATGAAGAAGCATTGAAGATAGGCTGTGAGGTGCTGTGCGAGCACGATCATCACTGTCATATCGCTCTCACTTATTTCACACTTGCAGAACCGGTTCTCCGCCTGCAATCAATATGCTGGTATTGCGGGAGGGTTCATCCATCAACCACGGTGGACTCAGCAGTGCATAGAGACATTAATCTGTCTCCCACGGTGGTTGTGGTAAGCAGTTTACCAATATATAGGGTTGCTGATCTGACCTGCAGTGGTAAGTAGTAAACGTGTCACTAGTGCACTTGTATATTGATCCGTTAGTCACGGAGGGATTCTAAAGACTAGTTTTAGCAGTCTCTTGGATCGTTGATCAGTAAAACATGGTAAGTCCTGATGGCTGTGGATCATTAGTTTAACAGGGATGTTGATCCAACAACTGCGACAGATCAAGGCAGTTAGCTTTACTATCATCTCCGGAGAATTAATTCGTGACCTTCGGCAGGTCATGTGGTCCTGGTATCCAGGTGTCTGAGAGGTACTGATGAGTCATCCGTGGTGGGTATTAACCCCCATGTCTCTCAGTGGTGGTTCATCAGCCATGGTGGGTCGTGGTGGCCGGTGTCTTAGGGATCTGAATGTCTCTGCCATGATGGGTGGTAGTGGCCAAGTTCAACAGTGTCGTGCTGGTGTTGATATGCCGCCACATCATGGAAGGTCGTAGTGACTACTGTCTCCAGTGTTTCAAGGACAGAGTGTGGTAGTGTGGCTGTGCCACCAACGTTACGAGCGCCGGTAACCATGTGAGAACGCAGTTCTTTAGTAATGGTGGAGGTTGACGATCCTGACTATATCAGTGTAACAGGTATCACGAGGATCAGAGAATGAATATCACTTCAACGGGAATTATTTTGGAAGTTCCTTTTAGATGACCGGACTAGACTTTAAAAATAGTTCCATTTCAGTTATCAATTAGTATAAACTCATCGTATTCACATACTTTCTGTCTCAGAACATTGACACTTTTATCAATGTTCCTGTTTTGATTACAGATTACATCATTACCCACAAAATATATCCAACGTTTAACTATATGTACACTGCTAAGTCATAGACTAGGTCGAGGTGCAGACGGTGAAAAAAGTCTTTCTTTGTCATTCAGCACAACCCTGGTCAGGGTGTCAAGGAAGTCTCATCTCCAGTTTGTGTACCGTTCTGTATGACGGGTTTCAGCCGAGTCACTACTCCAGGACCTATTACCCTCTGAGCTTATTTAATCAAGTCAGCAATTTTGCAAAGTGAGACACTTCCCGCTATGCAATAATGTCAACTCATTACTTTCCAGATCGGAGATCCTACCACATTCTGGAAGTGTTGATGCAACACTAGTGCCAACAAGCTTCTTACGTGTCTGATGTTGAATCAAGACATGGGTAAATGCTGCGTAAACACGCAAACATAAGAAGTCAGGATAAGTGAGTCAACATTACAACCAAGTTCACATTTTAGATATCACTTCCCCCTTATCATATAATCGTGAGCACGTGGAGTGTTGTATCCTCGACATTATAACTGATACTTACGAGACAACCCTTAGGCCGGCCCATACGTGTGCTGCACAATGTCAATGAACATCCAAGGTTATGTACGATGTTCCAGTTATCACCAGAGTCCACCCATCAGCCCAGCACTGTGAGTGCTGGTGACTGGATCAATTAGTGTCTTGCAGGTGGTCCTCTAGCCATAGGTGGTCATAGCAGGTGGTAATCCACTAGCTATGGATGGTTATAGCAGGTGGTGATCCACTAACCATGGATGGTCGAGGTGGTCAGGTTCGCTGATGTCTTCCAAGTGACCATCTCTCTCTCAGGGTGAACAGTGCCAGTGTTCAGGGAATGTTCATCCACCAATCGTGGTGGATGACCCTACCAGTTTTCTGGGGACGTTTATCCACCAGTCGCGATGGATGATTGTATCAGTGTTCCAGGGATGTTCATCCGCTAGTGGTGGATGACTCTACCAGTGTTCCGGGATGTTCTTTCGCCAGTCGTGGTAGAATACTCATCCCGTGTTCCAGGATTTTCATCCACCGGTCGTAGTGAGTCACGGTGACTGAATTCATCATGACTTTTTGAAAATTGATCTTAGAACAATGATGGGTCGCGGCGGCCGTCTCCAATGGTGTCTCAGTTTTGTTGATCTATTAATCATAGAGGATCATGGTGAGTAGGTTCACCATCGTACAAAGTGGATCATGGTTTGTGGGTTCACATTAATCCCAGGCGGGACATAGTGGGTAGGTTCACCATAATCCATGATGGGACATGTTGGGTGGGTTCACCATCATTCATGGTAGGACATTGCAGGTGGATTCGCCATCATCTATGGTGGGACATGGTGGGTTGATTCACCATCATCCATGGTCGGACATGGTGGGTGGGTTCACCATCGTCCATGGTGGGACATGGAGGGTAGATTCACCACCATCCATTTTGGGACATGATGAGTTGGGTTCACCATCATTCAGGGTGGGACATGGCGGGTCAAGCATCCATGTTGGGACATGGTGGGTGGGTTTACAATCATCTATGCTGAAACCTGGTGAGTGGGCTCACCATCATCCATGGTGAAGCATGGTGGGTGGATTCACCATCATCCATGTTGGGACATGGTGGGTGGGTTCACCATCATCCATGGTGGAACATGGTTGGTGGGTTCACAATCATCCATGATGGGACATGGTTGGTGGGTTCAACAGCATCCATGGTGGAACATGGTTGGTGGGTTCACAATCATCCATGGTGGGACATTTTTGGTGGATTCAGCATCATCCATGGTGAATCATGATGGTTGGGTTCACCATCATACATGTTGGGTGGGTTCACAGTCATCCATGGTGGATCATGGTGAGTGGGTTCAAAATCGTCCATGATGGGACATGGATGGTTCCATCTTTCATGGTGAGTCATGATGGGTGGGTTCACCATCGTCCATGGTGGGACATTGTGAGTGGATTCACCAATGTTCATGTTGAATCATGGTGGATGGGTTCACTATCATCAATGATGAGTCATGATTGTTGGGTTCGCCATCTCCCTTGGTGACCCTTGGTGATGGATCCACCATCATCAATGATGAGTCATGGTGGGTGAGTTCACCATCATCCATTGTGAATCTTGGTGGGTAGGTTCACCATCGTCCGTGGTGAGTCATAGTGAGTGAGCTCACCATCATCCATGGTGAGTCATGGTGGTTGGGTTCACCATCGTCCATGGTGGGACATGATGGGTGGGCTCTCCATTGTCTATGGTAGCACATGGTGTGTCTGCTCATCATGCATGGTGGATCACGGTGGGTGGGTCCACCATCGTCCATGGTGGGACATGGGTGTTGGCTTCACCAGTGACATGGGATATATTCTACCATCACCCATGGTAAGTCTTGGTGGCTCGGTGTACCAGTGTATCTGGATGATGATGATGCTTCATCCATGTTGAGTCCTGATGGTTGGGTTTACCGTTGACCTTGAAATGTTGAGCCTTCAGGTATCAACGCTGGGGATCAGGATCACTCTCCCCAGGGGAGGTGATCCGGCAGACACGCTAGGCAGTGGTGGTGGGGTTTACTTGTATCTCGTGGTCCTCGATCCATTAACCATAGCAGGTCGTGGTAGCTGGGCTAACTAGTACTTTAAGGAAGCTATAAATGAATGGCGATATGTCGAGCAGAGTTTTGGGAGTGCTGATTCACCTTCTGCTGTGGTTAGTGATGGCTAGGTTCACCAGTGTCTCTGGAGTAACTGCATACAAATAGCCTGTGAAATCCTTGAGTTCATCATTTCTGTAGATGAAACTAAGATCTTCAAAAACGAATTGGTAGCAGCAAGAACTGACCATCTAAGCTGACAATTGGTGGAAACCCGACTGACTATGGTTCCTCCTTTAAATATCTTGGTGTCTCAGTCCCGTGCGCTGCAGCTAGTGTACAAAAACCAAATCGACAATGCACCTATAGACGCAGAGATCTTAGATGTATTGCAAAGCACAGTACTATTTATGGTGCATATGTCAGATTTGTTAAGACTATTTACTTAGCCTATATTAGGTCCCTAATAGATTACCACACACCAGTTTTGGTCATACATAACAGCTAAGTTATCAACAGACTTGAAAAGTGTAAAATGAAGCCTTGCTCGAAGTCCACTTAAGTACTCAACATGCAGAAAGAACTTGGTATTCCCAGCAGTGAAGACAGAATACTTGAAATCAACCTTAAGACGGAAACGTCTGCGTGGTTATCCAAATAGTGTTGTCTCTAACGAATTGTACAACCTTATATGCCATGGAACAAGTGAATCTAAATGGATCCAAATAACAGCCAACCACATGGCAATGTTTGGTGTACATAATTTGTATGAAATCAGGAAGGAGCAGCATTTTCTGCCTTCCTTGCAGATAACTACCTTTGACGTCACCACACCTACTTATCTACCCAAGAATCTAAATACTTATAAACTTCAGCTTCAACACTTAGCCAAAACCAGTGTTACTGAACATGTACAGAAACTCCAGACTGACAATAACATAACCCAGTGCATCTATACTGACGGCTTTCGCGATTCTGCCACTAGGTGAGCAGGTAGTGCTGCCACTGTGATCCAGCCCAGTAGTAATAGATTAGGGAGAAAATGATAAAATGAACAACTGGGCATCTACTCTACAAACTGAACTGTCAGCTATACCTATCACTCTTGAGCAGGTAGAAATCACTGCCACAGACAGTTTGAGCTTCACTACTTGCCCTTAACATCCTGAGATCAGAATGTGACATGTTAGTCTTTGAAGCCACAGACAAATATTCAGACATTATTGCTCAAGGGATTCAAATCAAATAGCTATGGATTCCTTCTCATATAGGCCTCTGTGAGCATGACAAAGCTGATGCTTTAGCCAAACTTGCAAAGTAAAATGAGTAAGTAGAACATGTTTAGGGAGAGAGTAATAAGATCCACGGATTACATGATGTTGTAACTGTTAAACTAAGGCTGGGCTATAAGTACTACTGGCGCTTTGGCCTATCTGGAGATGTTAATCATGTGAATTGTAAAGTTTGTAGTCAAAGATCTGGACACAAACTAGAGCATTATGTTTTAGAACATGAAAAAATAGAGCCCTTTAGGAACATATCTAAACAAACACTACAAGAAATGTCGCAACACCTAATTGTTGATAACAAGATACCTGATATCTTAAGCTTGTATCCACTTATTGCAACTAGTCAGTGAAATTTACCATATGAAACTATATAAAGTATGTAATATAATACCCGTTATGAACTGTAACATCTTATGTATTATCAACCAACAGTGGTCTGACTTAAGACCCTTTGTGACCACTGTAATCTTTTTCGCTACCGCTCACAGGATGAGCATGGGGTGCACAATAAATCTGCCGGGGTTACCGGCACAAGTCATCTGGAGTGCTTATTCATCAAACAAGGTGGTTCGTGATGGCTGGTTCACCAGGGTCTCAGGGGAGTTGTGGTTGAGTTCACAACTGCCATTCATACCAGCCGTAGAGTTTCAGGCACACATACTATCGCAGATCGTACCACTTTCTCTTATGCTAACCCCTCAAGAAAAAGACATTACAATGGAAATGAAGACGAAGCAAGCAGTCAGATGTTTAGATGGCGTTGTGTAAGCCCGAAAAACAACTCCACAAGTTATGAATGTGCCTTATGTAAAGGATCAACCTAAACTTACAAAGGCCTCTGTAGTGTGTGTTTTTAGGGTGTCAACTACGCCTGGCACTGCAGGTTACATGGTAGGACGTTCGTGAGCAGTGCAGTAATATGAGTGTACATGTACGTAGATGCGGATAGCAATAGTGGAAGAATGATGCAATATTCTGGATACTCCTTTGAAAAATATGAAGAAATATTCTTATTTGGGTTACATTGTCTTGTTTTTCTATTACCCCTGGGGAAGGGGAGAAAGAACTTTACCTCCGTATTCCCAACGTGTCGTAGAAGGCGACTAAAGGGTAGGGAGCAGGTTGGTGGAAATCCTCCTCTTCTTGAATCTCATCTTTTAAAAGATGCAACAGAAGAAGGTGCCCGGCAGGGAGTGATCATCCTCCTCAGAAGTCTCAGGTTGCGGTGTCTTTTTGTGTGTGGAGTTAACCAAGATGAGAAGACAGGACACTTTGGCGGTGTGTTTGAAGAAAGAAACCTGGATGTTCTGGCTCCGAGTGAAACAATGCTCAGGGGTAAAGGGAAGAATGGTTTTGATATGTCTTATGGGTAAAGTCAGAGGTTGGTAAGAGGACAAGAACTTAGGAAGGGATATCACAACTCCTGAAGCAGGAATACTGGGGGTGTGTGGTGAAAGAGTGTAATGAAGTTAACTCAAGGCTGCTGTAGGTAAATATGAAAGTACTGTAGATGGCGAGAGATGGGTGATTATTAGCGCTTAATCACCTGGCCATGAGAAGAAAGATTATAAGAGGCATGCGTTTCCGCAGTTGAACGAGTGTGTTAGCAGTTTTGATGGAAGGGACCGGGTATTTGTGATGGATGATTCAAATGCGAAGGTAAGTAACGTGGCAGTCAAGGATGTAACTGGGGGGTATGGGTATATGCGTGTCAAAAGTGGAGGGAACAAAGAGAAGAGGCAGACCAAACTGGTGATGGAATGACTAAGTGAAAGAGATTTTGAATGATCGGGGCCTGAATATGCAGGAGAGTGAAAGGCGTGCACGGGATGGAGTGAATTGAATCGGTTTAGTTTACAGGAGTCGACATGATATCAATGAACTGATCCAGAGAACGTAAAGCGGCCTGGGTAAATCATGGAAAGTTTATCGGGCCTAGTTGTCGATAGGGAGCTGTGTTTCGGTGCATTACACATGATAGCTAAAGAATGGATTTGAGCGAATGCAGCCTTTCTTCTGTTCTTAGCGTTGCCTCGCCAACGCAATATATGGAGATCAAGGACAGAAAAAAGTTATTGTTGGTAAAAGCAGTCGGATGATGAAATTGAATCTACATCTTGGGATAAAGTATGGTTGGTGGATTACAGGACAGGAATAGCAGCACTGGCTATTGTTAATGATACATGATCATCAATAAGTGTTTTGCAGAGGTTGATGATTTACTGGGTGTCATATGTAAAGAAAACGTAGAAAGATGATTTAGGTCTATTGACATAGGGGTCATGGAAAGACCTTTCACAAGACTTGCATAGTGCAAACATCGTATATGTTGTAGTGATTTATGTATGCGATCCTGCTAAGTCAGCATGATATATTCAGGAACAAATGCATGTGTGCATGAAACTCTTGTACACTATTGATGGAATGCTCGATCTCTTGCATATGATGAACTATGTGTTTCCTTCTGCCTTTCATACTTTTTTATGATAGGGTGGTTAGTGAAGAGGAAGAAGAGATAGGACAGGGGAAATGATAGTTTGGAATGGAAGAGAAGATTGAAGTGTGTACAGGTGCATGGTGTAATTTTTTGTACGCTTGTGGGTGATTATCTGGAAGCGTGTTTTTGGTGTCTTATTTATATCCCCGACAAAGTAAAGGTGTGTTTGTATTCGTGGTGTATTTCAGGTTTTTATAGATGATTTACTGATCTAAGCTAAATATAATACTCTGTATACATCGATGGATGACTGAAGCTTCCCTGAGTGCTCTGGGGCTCCGAGTGAACCAAGGGTGTTCCATGTTTGTACTGTTGTTGAAGTCTTGGATTTGTCTGTAGTTTGCGCCATCATTGTCTTCAAGTCATTGCCATACTTTCTGGGCTGCTTCTCTTACGAATGAACCAATTAGTGCAATATTTCATCGTTCAAGATGTTATACGGTGTTTTCAATATTGGGCTATTTTCTATTTGTGACCAGTCGTAGAGCCGTGAACTGGAGTCGAGGAACGTTGGTATAGCAGAGAAGGTTAGAACAGTTAATATCATGGACATGTTTAAGTATGATTTCTGGTTCTGTGAAAGGTGCCAGAACCTACATAAACTGGTCAGAGCCGCTTTTCCTTAAACCAATCTGTTATTGATATGATGTACAATCGTGTCCTTTGATGTTAGTGAGTTGCTCAAGATTCTGCAGTTTTTCTTGTGTGCTATGTTATTACCGTTTATGGCTATGCCGGGTTATGTTCTTCCTATCACCATTATAGTAAACATCTTTATGTTTGTATCTTCCAGTCTTTTTCGAAACTGTTAAGTCTGTTTGCCTCTGACTATGCTAGACGAGTTTGCTCTAGGATCAAGTTGTACAAGACTACTATTTGATTGATGTCATCGACATAGATGTATATGCTCATGGCACCAGCTAGTGGGATATGTCTGCTTTGCAAGTAATGAGTAGTGCTGGTAGTAGGACGCTGCCTTGTGGGACCCCTGTTAATAGAGAGAATCTGAGTGATGTTGCTGAGCTGATGATCTTTGCGTTGCGTTGGTTTAAAATGATACACAGTAGATCTTCTGCGATCTCAGGTAAGCCTAATTGCAGTAATTCATATTAGAGGCCGTTTGAACACACTTTGTCTTGGCTTTGCTCATGTCTCTACAATATATTTCTCTTCCTCTTGAGATCGTATTTTTTTCAGATGCAATAGCGATTGCTGGGCTGGTGTTTTTGCCCTTCCGGTTAGGGTCATAAAGGCTGTTGTTTTCAAGGGGATCTCTTAACCATAGGCTCACAATTCGCTCAAAAACGTTTCCCTGGGATCTCCAAGACTGATATGGGACGGCAGTTCTTTGGGTGTGTTTCTAGCTCTCCTTGTTCTGGTATCATTGTAACTCTGGCCTCTTTGAACCTTCGTGGAAGTTTCCTGTGTTTATCACAACACTGTAGATGTTGACAAGATACTTAAGTCCTTCTGGAGGCATCATGCTGATTTGCCATTTATCTATTTCCTTTTTCCCCGGGTTGAGTTCTTCGTTTTCTAGATTCCTGTACGAAGTTCAGGTAAGTGAATTTTCATTAAGCGTCTGAATCATTACCAGAATGCTTTGTGGTCACTGTTTATGCGTTAGGGATTTGATCGTATTTTCCCAGTACAGCTTACGTCGTTCTCTTCCTTTTCCATTAAAAGTGTTGGAGGTCTTTACATTGCTGCTATAGATAATATGTCCAGCCGGAGGAGGTGAGGTAGGCTTGGATATTGGTGAAACGGTGTTTAATTTCAATCACAGTATTTTTCAAGGGGGCGGAGGGTATGATACTATCTTATTTCTCTTGATGGGGACGGCACCTGATGACGTTTTTCAGTGGTTTCATATCCTCTGTCTAGACTCTAGACTCTAGAGCCTTTTCTATTTCCTTAGTTCGTTTCCCATCGAGGTCGGTATTGGGGAGAATGTTTTTGATAGTTTCACAGATTAAGTTCCAGTTAGCTTTCTGGGTAGCCAGCCGTGAGATCACCTTGCCTGATATGGATAATGTGGTAAGGTTTGCCAGTGCCAAGTAATATATTCGGTGTGGTCAAAACTAAGTGACCTATATATAATGACTGGGAGTCTGGCTCGATTTTCTGAACGGCAAAGCATTTCATTGCTTTTCATATGTTTTCGCCTGAGACGTTTGTGGTAGGGTATCTGAGGTTTGCATGTCTAGCGATAATATCACTAATAATATAGCCAGGTTCTGGTATGCTAAAAATCTTGCAGTAATGTAGCAACTAAGACATCACCGCTTTGTGGAAAGATAGGTTGCAGCAATGTTAAGTGGGATCATTGATGTCATTATCTAAAATTATAATTGTGGACAGAAAACTAAAAATCGTCGGAGATTTTTCGTTGTTTGTCTTTCCTGATGGCTATGGCCACACCCGCGTGTGACTGATTGTAGTGGTTCAGTTGCTAGGTTTTGGGCCCGGGATTTTAATCGGTGTGTAGCTCAAGATACCATGGTAGTTTATCTAAACAACAACTGGTGTCTTCATCATGTATTCCTTTATGAAGTTAAATCCTCAGTTTGTCAAGTGTTGCTGGGGAACTAAGATTCATCTATGTACGGTGACGTCCTTGGTGGAGTGATGGACGAGTCAGTTTAGTGGGGGTGAAAGTGTTTTGGGTTGGTGCCAGACGTCTCTGAGGTTTGCCCTAGGAAGTCCACTTGACCTGCTTGGTTCAACAGTGATTCTCAGGCTCGTGCTATGATAGGTATGGCCTTGTCTACCGAATACCCAGTGATACTTTTCAGCAAGCTTTTGGAGTCACACTGTTGCCCTAGTGTGCATTGGTATGAACCACAGGTCTTTGTCTCTTACATTAAGGCATATATCATTGACTCGGTCACCTTTAGTGATTCTCGTACGAATTATGGGGGTATATTTTCGCGCCTGGTGTGTGTGTGTGTGTGTGTGTGTGTTTTACCTCTAAGAAAGAAAGTTGTTCTCGCTTTGCCTTTATTGCCATTTCTCTAAGATCACATTTCCTTGTTGTGGCTGGGTGATGTTTTTTGCAGTGAAGGCATTTTTGGTAATTTGTTTGGTATTGTCTCCATGCATAGTTACATTCTGAAGCATAGTGAGCAAATCTTATAATCAGAGGGTTTGGTATTGTCTCCATGCATAGTTACATTCTGAAGCATAGTGAGCAAATCTTATAATCAGAGGGTTTGGTATGGTCTCCATGCATAGTTTGTCACATAATTTTGTGGTGTGGGCAGTAGCCGCATTATACTTACAGCAAGAGTGCAGGAAGATTAATTGCTCCCGTTCAGTTTGATGGCTGAGGATGCGTAGATTGCATCGTTTGAGTCCATCCCGGCAGGCTTGATCAGCCATAGCTACAAGATCAAACTGGGTTTTATATGTTTGATCTTAGGAATTTACATGCACTAGAGACTTTTGCCGAGATCTGATTTCTCGTTACATCGTTTTCGATGTGTTTCAGGTCATAGTCAAGTAGGGATTTGATGTTCTTCAGTATGCTAGATTCAGATGCCTGGCGAACACTGGATTGTATATCCCACTTTATCCAATGCCTGAGTGAATTTTTTTCTGTACAGTGATTCATGTGATCTGGCATCACTGAGATTAAAGATTTGCTTCCCCGTGGTTGTCTGTTATGCCAAAGGGAAGTATAGTCCCTTGTGCGAGAAACTAGTGATTTGTTTTTTCATTCCTTCTAACTTTGTCTATTGCAAGAATTTGCTTCGGTTTTGAGTTTCACTCTCAGCGTGTTGACTGCCATAATGGAAGTAAAGTGTGCCTATTGTAGCATAGATGCTGCTAGAATAGACCTACCCCAGTAGGAAAACGGTTAGAGCTAGTGTGTCCTATCGTGATCACAGTTTTGAAAAAACACACGGGCTGTGTACGTCACGATAGAGAGCAATGGCAAGAAAAACCAGAGGAAAACACGTGCTTCAGGCCGAAAGAAAAATGAAGGTAGGCCTAACAAGGAAGCTGGTCAGTGGAACGTTCGTTCGCTACTCTCTCTCTCTCTCTCTCTCTCTCTCTCTCTCTCTCTCTCTCTCTCTCTCTCTCTCTC
>JAUUDZ010446541.1:0-12842 GCA_032361705.1 Panulirus versicolor
GAGAGAGAGAGAGAAACGGCTTACGCGTCAAGGTTTGTTTTCTATTTACTTTAGATCAGTTACAGGAGCATCAATCCTGAAATTTCATTTGCATTTCGGTAAATGCCAATAAGAGGGCGATAGCATTATATATTCCGGATTATTTTTTGTTACCTCCATGGTACCCACAAGTTACATGAAACACTGACCTTCACTATCCATAAAAAGGAGCAGAAACGGCAGCATAAGAGTTCCATTGAAGCTGTTTATTCTTGCGGAGGAGATCAGAAATACTGAGTTCAGTGAGTTAGCAGAAAAACAAACGTATGACACACACACACACACACACACACACACACACCTGTGAGCTTCGTGTGCCAGTAAAAAAGCGTCAGTAATATCAATCATAGACTTGGAGAGACGTATTCAAGAACTTTCTTAAACGACGTTATGGTGTAATGTCAACCACTATCACGTATGAATCATTCGGTATAACTAATGATGATAAAGAAAAAAGTACTTTGCCGTATTCAAAGTAAAATGTTTATCCACCAGTTTGTAACCAACACTGAGTGAAGTACTTGCATTTTCTCATTGTTAAGGTCTTCGTGCATTTTCTTATGACATTAACGCGGGACGCAGTGCACCCAGAACCATGCCACAAGTACAGCCAAAACTGCACGACCTAGACGCAGAAGGGTCGCACTTTCTTCGTGGCATTTGCGGAGCGTGAAATCGTTTTCAAGGGGTTAGCATGACGTGCGTATGGCCTGTGATTTACGCACGAGTGACTTATGATTGAGGAGAGGATGGCGGGGGAAGTGTGAGGTGTGAGGGAGGTGTATAACGCCCTAGCTCTCTCTCAGGCTGCCAGGGAGAGGGGAAGGTGTTCCGACACAGGCTGTGGCGAGGTCGATGTGTAGTATGCCATCATTGTTGCAAAAGCGTATTGACGTGTGGGCCTCCTGGCTTTTAAGTCTCTTCCTCCCTTCTTATATTAAGTTTCTTCTTTTTCTCCAACTTTCTATTTTTTACTACCATCCAAATCATAATAAGTTATTATTTTCCTTCTTTTCCACCATCTTCTACATCTCCTTTATCATTTATTCCTTTCATCTTTTTCAGTCTTATTCCATCTTTTGTCCTTCCTCCTTCCCCTCTACCATCTGACAGACAAACAGGTACACAGACACCGATATGTAGAAGACAGGTAGGTAAGAACGGACATGTAGAAAATCTGAGAAAAGACAGATTACGAAAATATCAAGGAAGAAACAAAGAAAATCTCTATAATAGAGGAAAGAGGGGAAAGTACAGAGGCAAACAAAAAAAGTAGGACAGACATCATGATTAACAGACAGCTAGGAATGTAAATAGAAAGATAAAAACACCTGCAGAGAGGAGAGAAAAAAAAAGTTACCAACAGGAGAATTAAAGTGATAAACGAACAAATGGAGCGCAAACTAGGGATATAAAAAGGCGCTCAAGTAGACCATAAGACGTAAGGAATGACAGACAGACAGACAGACAAACACAAGGTCGTGACCCTTGCAAACTGAACCAGAGCTATCGGCAATCAGCTTTACTCCCGCAAGCTTTCACCACTTTAACTTTTCCATGTGACAAACGATTTTTCTTCGAGTACGAACGATCTACAAGCAATCCCGCGGGTGAGCGGGCAAGCCTGGCATCGACCAGTGAGGCGAGCGAGAGAGCTAGCGTCTCGCCTGTGCTGGGCGTGGAGGGGGATCATGACATGAACTGTGGTGGTGGGGAGGAGTGTAGGAATGTTTGGTCTGATGCAGAGTTCACTGCGAGGCATTTCGGTGTGAGATTATACGTGTTTGTTTGTCTTTATATATTTATCTATAATTATATATAAATATATATATATATCATAGTCTGTATTATCAATTATTAGGTTGGAATCGTTACTCACGGACAAAAGTCCCCATCAAGACCTGTCCTTAATTGAAACATAGATAAAGAAAAAGGAAAAAGGAGAGGCAAAGATAAGCATTAATGAATTTTCGAGGAAGCAAAACACACACCCACACACATGGGTGTGGAAAATATTATTTGGGAGAATGTTTTATAAACGTGATACATAGAGCTAATCAAATCCCAAGAGTGAAATATATAACCCATTACGAAGCACAGCTGTTGTCGGCCAGAAGAAAAAGATCTGTTCGTAAGAAAGGAAAACCTGGAAACTATTCTCATAAAGGAAATATTTGCACTTTATCAACGAATCTAAATATTTTCTGTACCAAGAGAATTTCTCAAATAATAGGCAGTGTTATGTTACAAATGAAAACATAGTTACTGACATGACATATCATTATGGAAATATAAGAAATAAAACCTTCCTTTTTCCTTGAGGAAATGTATTATACTCTTGCATCAAGTTGCAACATTTTCTGCAATTGTATTTACATTATTTATGAATACATATGGTGTTCTTAAGATCACACTCTCCCTCTATCTTTACTACGTTCAATAAGGACATTCCCACACTGTAGATTCATTTCAGGATACTTGAACTAACTCGTCCTTACTACCCTTTCTCTCTATCACCAGAACTCCTTACCTCACCTGTTCTGAGGTTCTGCCAGTATTACTCACCTGGGTATCGGGAGGGCCAGTGACTTGTGCTGTGAACCAGCACTTCAGTGGATATCAAGTTTCACTCCTATTCCTTTCTACCTCGCCTACATATGGGCTACTGGCGTACAGTCCACAAGCATAAGATCTCTCCATGCCACACACAACACTTGACCCGTGGCACATGTTTGGCTGCTGCTTCCCACAGCTTGTGTGTGGAGACTGGCCACTCGAGTATTAACTGTTATGATGCCTCCTACTTCTCTCTGGAACTGCTAAGATGTGAAATTCTCTTCTTTCTTCTGTCTTTTTCCCTCTGTATGACTTTCTTCCTCTAAGAATCAGGTCTACACACAATTGTAGACCCGTGATTAATTTCTCCTTTTCTTTCCTTTGCTTTTTTTTCTCTCTCTCACGATGGCCTTGACTGGGGCATGCTTTGCCAGTGGCTCGTCGGTCACAGATAAACAAAAAAAAAATGGAACTGCATGTATTCTTGTGGTAAGCGCTACGCGCCAGCCCTGCCTTTTTTTTGCAGTCTCGTTGTGAGCACTCGTAAGTAAGTACTTCCCCGCACCATGTACAGTACCTCCTTCCAATGGTCCGCCCACTTGTTCCCGTAGACGCTGCCCGAAAGAACATTTTTTTTTCCCAACATTGGCTTTGTAGAACAACATTCACTCGAGTACCAGACTTTGCGGTCTTTGGATACCTCGGACGTGTTTATTTTTCACTATGTAGAATACAGCATGAGAAACGTATTTCTGATATTGTATTCCTTGCTGTATGACTCTATCCAAGAGGACCCATTTTTAGCCGAATTGGACACAAAGGGAAAAATTCGTCGGTTTTCTTTCATCAATTACTTGGAGTTATCTCTAGATGGGGTACTATGCTTACCTGATGAAATATATTCTCTTCACGTAAACCTGTTTTCAATTGATTATCTTTGGTGAAGGTACTCTCGTTAACTGTATTCGTGGTGTCTCCGTTAATCTCTTCCGTTGATTACTGCGAGTCCGTACACTCCGTTGACTCTGTGTGTGTAAGTGTCATTTCCTTCTGTTGGCGCTGTTGTAGTAAACCCTAATTGTGGCTGCTCTCTCATCGAGTTTAACTGGATTGCATAGAATATTTCTTTACCAACATCCACTCCACCGCTGTTTCCAGGAGAGGAGGAGAACGTTACAATTCCACACAAGTGAATTTCGAGTGTTAAAAAAAATAAGTTAAGGAACTCGCAAACGAAATACTTACGACGATATCCTGCATGATATCAACATTGCTTCAGGTCAAGAGGAGGTACGTGATCATGACTATAAAATTCCAGAGGTTAAGAAGTCTTAGCCTCCCCACCCCAGGAACTAAGGGCGCCATGGTGAGAGCTCCAAGATGAAGCGCAAGTCAGCTGGGATAGTTCACACACACACTGGACACGAACACCAACTTTCCTGAGCTCGCCTCCTCCAAGTCTTAGTTTCCTCATCATTACCTCCTCCTCGACCGATAATGTTATGAAATCACTTTAAGGGCATGAACCAGTAGACTCCGTTGCCAATTTAGTGCTGGAGCTCCTCATCTGGCCGAGAAATCTATTCATGCAGTCAATTATGTTTTGATTCGTGTTAGGGAACGTGTTTCTGGTCGCCGGGATTTCATGTCTCCTTATGTAGCAATATATATCTTTTAATTCTACAATAACTATAGATCAGTCTGCATGACACATGGCTACATCAAAACTTCAGAAGAATTACCAATATCTTATTTGATCCACGCGAGTCAATATTAAGATTCGGTTCATTGACAAGTCTTGTATATCCTGGTACAGAGCGCCATACCCAGGCACCGTATGTTCCATTGAATCCGAAGCAGAGTGTATGTATGGCAGTCAACAAAACCCAGCGGTCCAGTTATGTACGTATCTTCCCATAACTGTGTAACACGTGTTACTTTAAATCCGCAACAGTTGAATCGCTCGTCCTTTGGAAGGTCTTCGAGGTTCACGACGCCAGGTGATGGTCCTCGGCCTCCAATTCTACCCACTCTCATCTCTCACCCTATGAGCTACCTCAACAGGTGCTGCCATATTAAGGACTTGATAACTATTGGAAAGTTGCTCTTGTTGTCGCACGATGAAGATATCTTCGGTTCATTAGTTAACGGTGATCGCACGATGTAGATGCCTAAGTCCATTAGTCAACGGTGAGTGGTTCTAAACGTGTGAATGCTTATTCCATATCCTTGAGTAGTATGTATTCGACGGTGGCAGGCAAGAGCCTTGGCAAGGGCGATCTAATTCTCCGCGGTGGACAGCCCATATGTCCGCATGTGGTCGCTTCATACATACTGCAGTAGGCAGCTGGTGGCTCATGTAACACCTAGTCGGCGATTGGCGATTCATAAATCTCCCAGTGAGGATTGAATGGCTCATTTAATCCCCTGTTCAGGGAGGGCAGTCCTTGCATTCCACATTGGTTAGTGGGTGTCCCATGCGTCCCCCGGCGGATGGTGGGCAATCCTTATATCCCCCAGTGGGTGGCTCTTGTAACCCCTGGTTGACGGTAGGTAGTCCCTACATCCCCTAGTGGGCAGTAGATGGCCCATGCGTCCCCACTGATTGGATCTTACGTCCCCAGATGGACGTCAAGTGGCCCACTTGCTTTGTCTTTCCATCCGGCCCGTTAGTTTTTCTAATGTTCAATTCTTTTAGCTGGTTGTTGCTTCTTGCCCAGATCTTACACGATATCTGGAGTGATCTTGTTCATTTGTGGTTCTGGATCTTTCATTATATCTGGACAGATCCTGCACGTTTTGGATATTTTTTAGACAGAGTTCATTGAGAGAAAACAGAAAATTCCTAAAAACATTTGCCTCAAATGGGGTACATAAACTCCATCGACAGATGTCTCCTAGTGTAAGTGTTTGTACAAATCTACTCACCTTATACATGCATGTTTTCCTTAAAAAAAGATTATCAACCCTCTGCTATAAATCCTTTTTTTATATAATTTCTACAGACTTAGTTTGGCCTTTCCCAGTGCTCTCATCTCCTTCATGTCCTCACGTTTGACCATGAAAGACAGGAATTGACACACCGCTTGAAATCAAACGAAATCATCTATTCTACAACTTTCGACACTTAGCAGCCTCGGCTTTGCCGGCTGTTTTGTAGATCCCCACGTTATTCAGGCCAGAAAACTGTCAAACATTTCCTAAACAGTCCATATTGCGAGTCAGTGCCGTAAAGTTGGGTAATTCAAAAGCGATGCGTCCACATTGATGGACTTTATAAACGACACGTTACGATATATTTGACATCGCACAAACTGACTCCAGTGTGTGTGTACCAGAGGTCAGTCTGTCTCTCCACGGTAGACACATCCTTCTCCAACCCATCCTGATCCCATCATAGCATTCCCAATACTTGTTTCCCCGAGTCAATCACAATAACCTAGACCTCCTTCAGGGCTCTTATACTGACCCTCCCACAGGATACCATTGCCCAGATGATATGGTCTTCTGCTCTCTGGCTAGGCCACCAAGACCATCACGCTCATCGTGGCTCCCTACCAATCTTCTCATAGGGTCTTCACAGGCCAGGGGACGACTGTGGTCCCAGCCGTGTCTATCCCCGTATGGATGATGACAGCTTAACATAAGTCTCCATTCTCGTGTCATTCTTCGTATCTCGTTTTAAAGAATACAACAATCTCGTTCCTTCACTACGAAGCCGATCCATCTGAAGAGTAACAGGCACGAACCATCAGGCCAATACAAAGGGTTTGCCTTTTTCTATATTCGGTTTACGCTTTCGTCCGAGCGTCTAAGGGGAATTTTGTGTACCCGGGGAAGTGGATGGCGAAGCTGGCCAAGTGTCATGACGGTAGCAAGTCGTGTTGTGGAAGGTAAGGTTGGAATCGGCCAGTGAATAGCAAGCAGGTCAAACTCTATCCAGGTTATTGTGCGCAAATCGAAGCAACAAGGTCTCCTGTCACAGCTTACCGAAGTATGATTAGATAATGTTCTCTCTCTCCTTTCCCTCTCTCGAGGGTAAGGAGGGAAGCGTGCCAGGCCAGATGAAGTTTAAATGGATGAAGGGTGAATGTTGCTGCTGCTGTTAGGGTGGTGATGGTGCTGCTGTTACTCTTGCTGCTGCCGACCTGCTGGGGTCTGGGTAATGGTATTGGTGCATGTGTCGACGTTGCCGTCGGCACTGTAGTTAAGGTAATTGCTTTGGTGTTATTTGATGCGTTGGTGTGGCAGCTACCATTATTACCGTTGATGCTATGTTGGGGATGATAGTAAGACAGCTTCTGTTGGTGCTACTGCTTCCCTTGATGCTGTTCCGGCTACCTATGTAGCTGTGGAGAAGGTACGAACATTGTTGCATAGTTCACTGTCTGTAATTCACGTCAAACATTTACTTCTATTGATAGTTATTATCCGGAATCTTCAAAGTAAAAGACTTAGGATAATGTACATCCATCTGATCCTTATCTATAAGGTAAGTGGATAAAACTGCGCGCGTGGCCCGTGTGAAATGGAATTAACAATTAAATTATTCAATGGTTATTACACCAGCTTCTCTATTTCAACTTTACCTGAGAATTCTGATTTCCCTTATACCGACTACCCAACACAAGGAACAAACTCGGGGACCTACGTTGATCATTAAACTATTTACAACCATAAAGTAAGAGGAAATAGCAGTAAGAATGGCTGTTTACCAATTCCCGACACGTTAAAAAAGTTAGTTGTCTCTCTTGGGTCACCAGGCTATACCAGAAGCAACATCTCACCTACAGGATGATGAGATCTGTATAGTATAGTGAGGTCAGGAGTGAGGTCGAATTTTCTCCCTCTTGAATTCTACAACTTTGTCAGGAATTGTGGAGAACCAGGAACCCCGTAGTACAAGTCGATACAAAGTGCCAAAAGGTTTTTAACAGATGAAGCAAAACTACTTGGTACATGTAGGCATCCAGATCTAGAGCAGGCTTCGTATGAGAGTGGCCTCTTCTGGAGATTCACACTTCACTACCGTACTCTCATGAACGCCAGGATCTTTCTACAGATCTATGACCAAACTGAAGTTTAGGAGGCTTCAGGATTCCATATAATTACAAAGAACTTGTTTACAATGAAGGTTTCATAGTCAAATATAACAATTACAACACAGGTTTCATAGTCCTGTATTCCTTGGAACTTGATGAACCTATGTTTACACTCTCTCACTGCAATCAAGACTTCAACAGTTGTTTTCGTCTTTAATTTCGTGCGTCAATGACAACGTGCATCTTCATTCCCGTCTATGACAAGAAACAAAGATTTATATACTGAAAACTTGACTGCCTTTGTGGCCTTCACCTGTTCAGTAGCAAAAATGCTTGTACCCAAATGCTAAAGCTATGAAGTTGCATGCTGCTGAAGACACCTGACCCTTTACTATTTAATGGACTCTTATCTACCATGGAGATCTGTACGAACCATTGGGGTCCATGCCACCCATCTCAGGTGGTCATCTATAACATATCCTCACCAACTGCCTAGGAAGACTCTCTGGAAAGTACAGTTCCTATCTACGGATTGACTGGAGCTTCTGGTAGAATATCTGGGGTTTAAGTGGGCCTCATGGTGATCATATTCTCTATCATGTTCCTAAAAGCACCCAGGCAAGGATGGTCCCTCAGTGCATGGCCAGTAGTGTACATGCGCAGTAGTATACACCCGATGTCCATGTCCAGCAGTGAACTCGTGACCCAGAAGACACGGTTGGTTGTGATATGATGACATTACAGCACCAGGACACACAACATGCAAGGCATTCATTAAATTCAATTTCCTATTTTCAGTTAACCTCATATCTAATATTTCATATGCTAACCTAAATCCAAACATTGTAAACGCGTAAAATTATGTTTACGGTAATTATGTTCATAATTGCTAATAAATTTTCTTAATTTTGAGATCATTTTTCTTGTATCCAAGTGAGGAAAACCTCGCATTCAACATATATGAAAAGCAGAGAAGGAAATCGCATTCAGAATTCACTGCGTACCTGGAAAGTATGTGAATAAGTGAGTGAGGGAATGCATTCGTGAGGTGAAGTCCTCACAATCCATCACTTCGTTCGTGCAGTGTACGACAGTAATTGATGCCTCATCACACGAACACACACTCATGGCAAAGGTTGAACCTTCATCAGATATTCTGGGGAATATTTTCGAAATGCTGTTACTACATTGTATGGCTTGCACATAATAAGGAAGAGTATATGACATAGCGGAGCATATCGTGTAAAACATATCACGTATCGTGGTGGAGAGTATGTGCAGGAATTGTGTGTGGGACACAATACTCCCATAGTGTTGGTACCACCAAGAGAAGCTCACCCCTACACTGGCACGGTCAGTGTTACCAGCTGCCTGATAACTCTCTCCCTCAACACATACGGTCAGTGGTACCATCCGTGTCGTGACCTTCAAGACTCGGTCCAGTTCTCCTGTTCAGTTCCCATCTCTCTCAAACATCCCTGAGCACACATCCTTCCACGTAGTTCGTAGAAACACGCATGAATTAGGTTGTGGTTAATGTTGTTACGTGAGAATATAATGGGCATTGGTTCGAGATCTGAACAGGGTAGCAGTTTCATAGCCAGCCAGGATGTTCATTATTCCCTCTTAAAGTGGGAGATATGAGTACTTATGGTAAGATATATATATATTATACTTAATCTGTCTCGCTAGGTAGCGCAAGGAAACAGACGAGAGAATGGCCCAAACCACTCGCATACATATGTATATACTTAAATGTATCCGAGTGATACATTTCAACGTATACATACATATACATATATACACGTACCTATTCATACTTGCTGCCTTCATCCATTCTCGTCGCCACCCTGCCATAAATGAAATAGCACCACCCCCTCCCCCACGCGCACGCGCGAGTTAGCGCTAGGAAAAGACAACAAAGGCCACATTTGTTCACACTCAGTCTCTAGCAGTTACGTGTAATGCACCGAATCCTCCCACTCTAAGGCAATATCATATCCAACACAATTTCCTCTGTTCTTGCAAAAGAATTCCCCATTTCTTTTCCGATAGTTATTCTGAGGGGAATATTCCCCTCCTAGCAGTAAAAAAAATTCCCTTGCATTGTATTAATAACCAGAAGGGAGAGTATGGCTCCATACCAACGAGAGGGAGAAATTCCTTGCATTAATTCGACGCTTCTAGTGATGGAAGTCATAACAAGGTGAGGTAATGGAGTGCCATAACACAGGTGCAGATATGCCACTCCCAAGGATACAACACTCACGCAGCAGGACAAGTAACCCTTCCCAGTCATCTCGTCTCTTCTGAAAAATCCTAAATCTTTGTCTGTTCAGTTCGTCAGCGTTCGCGATCTATCCACAGATTTTTCTTCCTTTGAATATCATCTAACTCGAACGTCTTTATACATCTGATTGTTTTTTCTTAAGAGACTTATCTTTATACTGGAGCTCCCATAATTTCCTTCTACACCTCAGAATGTAACATACGTCCACATTTCCAGTGTGTTTATCCCAGCACCAACAACCCCTATTGTGCTGGTCGTGAACTTTAGAAATCCCGACTTTGACGTCATCTGGCGAGGCACTGCCTCCTACATATCTTCAGTTTTTCTTCTGTTACCGAATGCTTTCCTAATCTTAAAACTCTATGCCAGGCATATTCTTCAACTATCTAAACTTTTATCATGAGACGATGAAATCCTCTTATCTTTAAACCTGAGGTGATCCACGTAGCCCAGAGACTTTAGCATCAGCCATAGGAAACGGTTCAGATCATTCAACACAAAGGAGATTAAAGTCCTCAGATGTTCTACTCATAATGATACGAGACATTTCAAACAACCATCTTTCTCGTATGCTATACCGTCACGACCACTTTTCCAGGACTCTAGATTCGTCTTCTTTCTCTGATTCTTTGCCCTTTAGCAACACTGTTTCTTTCCCACGTCGTTCATCTGGCCACACACTCGTAGGTGTGTGTTCACTCGTCACGTTTCCTCCAACTTCCTTCTCCAAATGCCAGTTATGGCTTTTTTATTGACATTGATTCGTGTAATTTACAACTAAGTGTCCCATAATTTTCTTTGAGAGGATTACCTTCTTTTCTCGGGCGATGCTTCTGTCTCTAATGAGCATATAACAGCATTTATGATGATGTAACAATTGAAGCATATAATCTCTCTACCTCTTTAACTGTTCCTTATCTCAAATTAGGGATCGACTTCTTGTTTTGTAGTTAACTGAGCAAGACATTTGACAAACTGAAGCTGGATAAAGCGTTCCTTTCTTTGACTCATACTCTGCTTTCGCCTTCGCAAAGAAAAAAAATGCAAATGTATTCATTCATACGTAAGGAGAAACTTTTATTTATGAACGTGTGATAACCTTTATTTTACCTTCACTGGTGAGTGCCTCAGGTCTGTCGAAAAATTATCTCTGACAATCGCTGGTGTATTCTTTACTTTCCCTCAGACGGCAATGTCTCTCCTACCAACTTGACCTGAGCACATTGTGTAGTAAAATGAAAGCATTACGATCTCGAAATCTGTTTGGCGAGGGAAGAAGGCGACGAGACGGACACATTGTTGGGCTGGTCTGGTGGAAGCCTCATTTGGAAGACGTAGTGGGTTCCTGCCACTCCTGACACCCCAATCATAATTAGGTTTAATAGATTACATCGAATAATGCTGATGTAACTTAATTATCCCTTCGTAGATGGATGGTGGAGGGCACGAATAGATAGATAGATAGATAGATAAGTGTACTTCCCACGAGATTTTTGCCATGATGGCGGGGCTAACGAATGGTACATAATAACAGCGAAAGACTTTCTACCTTTCCAACAGTCACGGTTTTCGAACAGCTTACCTCACCAGCTGGCCAATATTTCCCGTCTTGTAGAATTATTTCTAAAACTGGACTTTACTGGCTGACCTCTTGGGTCTACCCAGGCCTCCTGGGAGGCTGAGGATGTGGTGTTGGCCCTAGGGACTGGGAGGGTCTGGAGCTGGGCCCTAACAAGATATTGCTAGGACTATCCAGGGTAGTGGGGTCGTGTGCTCTTACCACCCAGCTCTGACCTCGTTCGACCCCTGGTGATAATCCTCATGACGTACAACGTCGTTTGCAGTTAACGAAAGGTTTTAACGTGAAGGTAGACGTCCCACTACTGCCCATTATCTTCCCTGCACGATGGCATCTTGGGGTTCATATTCTCCCCCTTCTCGACGAAGTAATTTATCCTAGATTTGTATCTGCCGTGATCGCTATGCCATACATTACAATGTCTCTTTTTGCTGGCTATTCCCTTCTCTCGGAGCCTGAAGGAGTTATAGTTCCTGGTTGATCTGAATGATCTGTTCACCTCCTGGTACAAAATAATCCATTGACGCACCTCCAGTTGTCTCCCTTTCGTGCCCAGGAAAAGTTTTTCTTTACCTTCCCGTTGAGCAGTAAATAAAAGTCTCCTCGACATCTGGGATCCTCTACCACTTAGCTCCTTATGGAACTTTTCCCACATCACCAGTTGTAAGAGTAGCAAATGTACAGTTTTCGGCACCTCGATGACCCACGAGTCGACATTCGAGAGGAGGGGAGAGGAAAGATTTTTTGTGGAGTTCTTCAAGTTGCAATAAAAGTTTTGTGCGGAAGTTGAGGTTTAGTGTTGCGTCTGTCATATCTCCCGCGGGCTACAGACCCAGGGTGATGGGAAGGAGGTGGAAGGGTGGTGAATGGGTAGGTGGGATGAGATTGGTGAAGAGGGGAGATAGTGGACCAAAAAAGGGGAGAGGGTGATGGTTAGAGGGGGTATACAATGGTTTGTGGGGAGAGAAGAGGGTAGCGGAATAGGAGGGGATGGTGTATATAGGGAGAGGGGAGCTAAAAGAGAGGACAGTGCATCGGGAGGCCGAGGATGCAGGGTAAGGAGATAAAGTAGTGACTCAGGATGAGGACAGATAAGACTGAATATCCATGACGAGGTTAACTTCGATCATATCTTCTTTAGTAACATAGACAAGGTAGTAAAGCAGAGGGCACCTCCTCATCCACCTCTCCCTCCAGCTCAACAACTGCCAAGTAAAAGAAAAAAAAGTACATGACAAGAAAACACATAATAGTATGGATAGAATATACCGACGTGGACATTCTATAGGAAACTGTGAACGGAAAAAGTTTCCTACGCTAATGGCAGTGTAGCTCA
>JAUUDZ010446552.1:0-12841 GCA_032361705.1 Panulirus versicolor
AATTCTTTCGTCTGTTTCCTCGCGCTACCTCGCTAACGCGGGAGACAGCGACAAAGTATAATAACGATGAAATATATATGTATGAGGAAAAAAAAAAAATTCCTATCTCATTCTCGTGGCACACCAGTTGTTCAACTCGCCATTCTTAGGCTTAACCACTCTCCACCACTCTTATCTACGGTCTATCATCCTGCTTTTTAATAACCGAATTACAACACTTTTACCGTACGACTTAATGTTTGTCAGAAACATTTGATATGGAACCTTGTTGATTGTTTTTTTTCTTTTTAGATTCGATAAGAATATCATATGTTTTATTTCCCCTATATCAAGTGACTTACTGAAGACAGATATCAAGAGCTTAACTATCTCATTTTGACCATTTTCATTGTCATTGGTTAAGACCTATGCAGCTCTACAGTTTTATGTACTTGTATGTACTTTTACATATACTTCGTGAGCTAAAAGAATATTCTCATATATGACTGAGATTTATTTCGAAAAGTATTTACGGAGAGGAATGGGCCTCCTATACATGAGTTACATTTAATTGATCAAAAGCGTTCTCACTACGGAACCTAACAGAATGCAATATTCCTAGTGCGTTCTTTATGTTTTTATGACGCAAGTAAAAAATGCTGCCTTCAGTTTACGAATTCTACTCCTGGAAGCAAATGTTCATTAATCTAATCTATCATTGAACGCCTTACTGAAGAAGGTGTTCACGGTGCCGATTCTGGGCAGTACTCCCAAAATCATAATTTTATCAATTCTATTTCGAAAACGTCGAAGAAGCATGCAATATATAGTTTTTCCGATCGTTCAGTACGTCGTAGTACATTTATGACAGATGGAAGGTGTCTTATTCTTAGCACCCTCATGAACCTCCTCTCCAGCGTCGACAGCATCATCTACCTCGGCGACTGGAACACAAAAACGCCTGAGATGTGAAATGTTCCTGACGCAGAACTCTACCAGCTGACCTCGGGATGACAGTCAAGTATTTTGGATTGTGTTCGTTGTCCTGGACATCATCCAGAACCTGAAACCGTCTGTTTTTGGTACTGTCAGCAAAGGCGGACGCTTATGGAGCTTAGCGCCTCGCTGCACTACAAGGAGGGGTCGGTTCTCCTGACCAAGAGAAATGGGAGTCCTCTTGGTAGTTTCAACACCCACACCGTTGCTACCTGACGTCATCAGCTCTCCCTGATGTACCCCCGTAAGCTGGTTTCCTCACTTTCCTAAGGGGCATCTACCCTGTAGGTTACAGTTGTTATCAGTAGGTGTAGTCAGCTTTTACTCAAAGATCCGTCTGTTTAGATAAATTCTACAATCTAAGAACACCGCAGGATTCTCAGAAAACTGGACTGCACAAACATTTCATAGCACAACTGCTGTCCTGCGAGCATGCTGAAATAATAAAGATTAATTCTATAATAAAGATGATAAGGCTTTGTAAATGACTGTGGGCTCCATCTTATGAGCTCTGACCACGTTCCTCATGCTTCAGGGAGTCACGCCATTTTTCCTCATCTCATATGACCTTTCCCTTTACATCCCAGTTTTTAGCACTTTTCACCACTACTATATGTAAGAAAAAATAATCAACATGTAAGATTTATTCGAAAAAAAAGGTATCTATAAAACCCAAAGAAAACAGGCCGTGCGTTTCAGACTGTATCCCGCGTTTTCTTTATTTGTGCTGTGTTCCCCCAACTCACACGACCCAATGAAATATTTTTCGTTTCTTTTTGCGCCTCAGTTTATGGCCATTTCCATCAGTACAATGTGACATGATGTTAGCAAACAATTAGAAGGACAACAAAAATTTCTGTTTGAAGAGATTAATTGAAATTGCAATTGAAAGAAAAACTGGAAAGGAATTACATGAGGTGTAGTTTCATTAGGTGTACAAGTACAATCAGGCAGATTTGTTATTGTAAGAATAGTAGTAGTAGTAGTAGTAGTAACAGAATCAACATCATTGTTAAAAACAAGGCATTCCTAAGATCGACTTTACGTTACTATTGTCTCCTACTTAACATGAAGTTATTTCATGCTTACTGGTTTCTTGATTCCTCTGTCCCGGTCCTTATCTTCCATCTCCCGTTGTTGCTGCTGCTGTATCTTTTGGTCCTCCATGTAGGCGGAATATATCTCCTCCTGGCCTACATTCACTGCGAACTTAGTGCTGGGTGGTGGATCAGTCTGCATGATAAACTCCTGAGGCATGGCCATGATATCCAGTGTTAGTGACAATATTCGTTCTGCAGGGCCAGCTCCTAAAGTATGAAGATAATTGTAAAGGCAAATAAAGCTATGAATAATGAGTTATATCAAGCAACAACCATTTGGAAAGTACAGTGACCCTTACAGTGTTTCTACCGATACACACCGGAGTGTGGCGACGACAGATAGTGACAGGGACCGATGATGTTTACCAGATGTGTCTTCTTGTGTTAATCATGAAAGGTATATTACTGTAGCTGTAGCTATCCTATATCACAAAATGTTAGACTAGTATTATTATGTATATAGGTTCGCTGTGTAAACAAACTTCAGGGATGTTCTGTATCAAAGGAGTAGTAATAGGTGGCATCCACTGCTGCAGGTAGTAGCAGTAGGAGTAGCTGAAGGGGGTAACAGGCAACCATCGACCAGGGAGGTACTACCACCTGAGTCACGGGAGGAATAGTGTCTGGTACTTACCCCAGGCCCAGATCACTGTCTTTTTTTTCCCTTTGCTTTCATAATCTGTGGGTTGCTGGCATCCAACCACAGTCCCAAGCACTCTCTTTCTCATACATAGCACTTGACAGCACTAGACTTACATATGTCTTTATCTTTTCCTATTTCTTTCTTATTCTCCAATTCCGTAATTTATGGCAGTACAACCATTACAGAAATCTCCGGCGCCAATTCGGAGCAGCGCCACCTGTCGAAAGGCGTTGGCAGGATCCCAAGAGTCACTTGATCAACATCATGTGACTGATCCACTCCACTTCCAAAGGTACACCTCCTACACCTGACATTTTATCTACCTATTTCTGGGACACTCGTGGTCTTAATTTTAACTTTCCCTCTGTTAAACATCATCTGATTACCTCCTCTCTAAAATCCTGTCCGAGTTGCTTTTCCTCTACACTATTATCTTTATCTATAATCTCTATCATCCCTGGTCAGTGCTTTTTGAAGTACAAAAACTCCTATTGCTCGCCTCATTGATCTTAAGTCTCTTAACTTTGACGTTGTCCGGCTCAAAATCTCTCTACCTTCAATCAACTTCCTTTTCTTTTCGAAATATTTTTCTCCAAATTCCTCTATGTACACCTCTTTGACTATTTAAGTTGCCACGTGGCTCTGCCCTCTTCTGCCCCACGCTCCGGGATCGTCAAAGCAGATTTCAAAATACACCACAAGTATTAGTTAGGTTCTAACCGAAACAATTGATTATACATTAATCAACTAATTATCTGGAACAATATATTAAACACCCCACCCGAATTCCCCACATCACGACCACTCTTCTAACATACTTAAACTCTTGTTTTACCTCTGCCCCTTATAGGGTCATCTAACCTCAATCTCATTTCAGTACTTTTAACTTAGCACGCCCATTCTCCATAACTCACTCGAAAAACCAACTTTGGCATTCTAAAAGAGTTCAGTGGTTATCCGTGGGCAGCTTCTTTGCTAACTTTTCTTAGGATGGTCGAGATGCCTCGCATTGTGCTGAACGCATAGCAAAGGTCATACTGGCTAAGATGAAGTCCTATACCCCATCTTCTAAATTATTTTCTCCACAACAGTGATTTGATCGTTCCTGCTCTGATGCCAGTCGCAATAGGAACTGTGAGTAAAGGACCATAAGACTCTTCCTTTCCCAGAAAACCATCCTGCTTTATTTCTGCTCGCAATCATTGCAAAGTTTTACTGCAAATACCATGAAAAGATACTGGGTTGACTTAACTTTTTCTATTGACAAATTTTTTGGTCATTAACCAAAAGCATTTCAAGCAACTTTTGTATTTCAGCCTTTTTTCTCCTCTTCTCCGACATCTTCACTCTATTGGTAAATCTCCAAGTCATAAAGCTGCTCTTTTTTTGCACCTTATTTTCCTGTAACTCAACTTTAGATGATTCAGATTCTAATCCTTCGCCCTCCATCCTATCCCATATTGACATACCTCCTCGTGTTGTAAAGCAGTGTGCCCCTGAGTCAGCATTAATCCTTCCTTACCTATTTCGTTTGTCTACAAGACCAAAACTTTCCCATTCGTTTGGAAGAACGCCTTGGTGCCGCCCCGTTCTATACTCTCCTACTATAGCCCCATTGTTTTCACTTCTGCTATACCCAAATTCATTGAATCTCTCCAAAACTCTTATTTTCTGAAACACTTCGAATCCCATCCCCCTTCTTTCAAATCACTAGTATGGATTTCTCAGTGCTGGGTCTACTGGTGATTTCTCTTATGTGACTCACTTCTGGTCCTTCTCTCTCAGGAAATTTGCTGAAACTTTTGTCGCAGCCCTCAACGTGCCCAAAGCATTTGACAGGATGTGTCATAAGTCTTTGCTTTCTAAACTCCGTTATTTTGTTCTCACTGCTTCTCTCTATTCTCTGACGCACAGTTTCCTGTCAGGCAGTTCCACTGCAGTAGTGGTCGATAGAGGCACATCCCCTACTATGGTGTTCCTCAGGGTTCTGTGCTATTACATACTTTTTTTTCTCAAGAAATGATCTCTCTTTTACTTCTAGCCCTATTCACTCTTATGTTGATGATTCCACTTTATACTTCAGTCAAATTTCCCTCCCTCTCCCTTCTTTCATATTCGTTCTCTTTCTCGTACTTATCATATTTCCCCTCTCATTTCGAACATTTGCAGTATTTCGAACTGGGAAGCAGTAATCTTGTAAAATCTAAGTGCCAAAACATATATATCTACATCTAAAAATCATTTGTTTTCCTTTAATCAATACCAAAACACAACAATACAACCCGAGATGATACGTATAAACATGCTGGGCATAATTATATCCTCGATTCTTTCCTGAAAACTCCACATAATCAACATCACAAGAATTGAGTGTTGTACAGGAGTCGTAATAATATTCCACGTGAGCAACTGTTTCGTACCTAATGGGGTTCTATTCGCTCAAACATGGGATGCTGCTCACGCATCTGGGTTGGCTCACCATCCACCTCTCTGTTAATAACAGTGGAATGTGAAGACCTCAGTCTCATTAATTCTCATGACATAACTTCTTTATAACCTTCCCTCTCCATACGCCGCGATATTGCCGTTGTCTCTATCTCATAGGTATTATTTTGTGCATCGTTTTCGTGAACTGTCGCCATGTGTCCCCACTTCCAGGGTTAGGAGCCGTGGCAAGCGTCTGACTTCTGCTTCCTACAACTTTTGTGTAGAGACCAGCCACTCGAGGATTGGCTTTTATGATATCTCCTTCCCCCGAGCAACTAAACTGTTGAATATATTATTTTCTTTTTTTTTTTTCCTTCCTCAATTAGCATCTTTTTTTTCCCCTTTAAGAGTCAGATCTACAGACACTTGCGAAATCCTGATTAATTTCATT
Organism: Panulirus versicolor; assembly: GCA_032361705.1. Lineage (NCBI taxonomy): Eukaryota > Metazoa > Arthropoda > Malacostraca > Decapoda > Palinuridae > Panulirus > Panulirus versicolor. Next base: position 5,597 of record JAUUDZ010446552.1, read on the forward strand.
TTTTTTTCCATTGTTTGCCTTTGTAATGTCAGTCACCCACTGAGAAAGTAACCTACTTAATGTGACCGAAGTATGGCATGAATTTCGGTTTTAATGAACGTTAATATTGCTAACCGCTAAATCTAGCATCATACATACATACATATGTACAGATGTGGTCAGAAATGGTCTACGAAGCTGTCTCGCTGTCCCTTGTTATGGTTATTTGGTTTCGCCTCCACTTTTTCTTTAAGAATCCCAAATACTTTGACTTACAACCATGACTAGTATGACCTATTGCACTACGGCGTTAACGTATGTAATCTGGTCATTCTTATCATATCATTTACAAGCTAAAACTTAAGTAAGACTTAGGCCATTAATGTAATTATACACTGCATATCCTTCTACAAGATCCGCTCTGGACACAGTTGGGCGAGTGTGTCAGCAGTTCTGATATAAGAAACCGAGTATTAAGTGATAGTTGATTTAGAGGCGAGGTGATGTGGCAGTTGAGGGTGTTCATTGTTATTAGTGGAGGTGTTGAACAGCTTGTAGAGTAGTGTGCTGAAAACGGACTGGTGATCGGGAGTGCCTGGTTTAAAATGAAGGGAATAAACAAGTATGCGTATATGACTGGCAGTTACCGAGTAGTACTGAGATACATATCAATTGATAGGTGTGTAAAAGAAAGACTTCAAAATGTAAATGCGCTGAGAAGGATAGCTGATGGATGTCTAATCACCATTACGTGGAAGCGTGGGTGAAGATTTGCTTAGGTTTCGAAAACGAAGAAACATTGTCGGGGAGAGGAGAGTGGTGAGACTTGGTAAGCTTCAAATAGAGACTTGTGTGAAGAAATACCAGGAGAGATTGAGTGCAGCAAAAGGTGAGATTAAGTGAAGCGAGGGAGCTAATGAGGAATGGAAGGTATTTAGGGAAGCAGTGATGACATGTGCAAGAGATGCACGTGCATGCAGGTGGGAGGTGGGTAGAATAGAAAGGATAGTGAGAGGCGGGATGAAGTAAAGTTGCTAGTGAAAGAGAATAGAGAGGCTTTTGGGAGATATTTAGAGGAAAGGAGTGCAAATAGTTGGGAGGTGCATAAGAGAAAGCGGCAGGACTTCAAGAGGAAGGTGCAGGGGTTGAAAAAGAAAGCAAATGAAAGTTGGGATCAGCAAGTATCAGTAAATCAGTTTGCCCAGTATGAAACATACTACAGCTTTTACAAGGTATTCTGTACACACAACCCGAGGAATTGCTTAGACTTAAGGAAAATAGATATTGCATAAGAACAGGGCAAGATTCGAATGCTTTGTCTAATTATATGAGAAATTATGATCATTGTATTGACTGGAATAATGCCAGTTTATATAAATCAAAGGAACGTAATTAGGTTTAGCTTTGCAAAGAGGCAGTTTGATTGGTTTGTAAGTATGAATGAAGTAAACTTGCATGAAATGGATATATGGACATGGCAGCAAATGGAACCATGGCAGCTAATGTGAGTCATAGGGTACTTATAACACACACATGTAGTTTGCTATGGGGATGTCTGTCGTAATATCCTTAATTACATTACTTCCTGGGATGTCATCAGATACAAATATATCTGATTTAGCTTCATTGAATCTTTCACAAGCCATCTTCACACCTCATCCATGATAACAGTCTACCTTTCTGAGGTTAATGATAAAAAGTCTCCAAAATGAACTATGAAATAGGAACATCGTTTTGTACACAGCAATGCAAGCGAAAAACAAATTCGAATATCATTAAGATGAAATATGAAAGGCAGCATACTTAATAAGACATATTCAAGGCAAAAGGTTGTCTGAGGACTCACTTCTACGTTGATATGACAAAGGCAGAAGCACAAAATAGCTCCTTGGCAAATCTGTAAGTAATCCTGAATTATTACGGTGGGTTTATGATGTTTATGATTTGTTAAAGACATCCAAATAAGGAAAACTAGACAGCTGGCAAAGCTACGGTTTACAATAGTTCAAGACAGATCAGCAAGATATTACCTGATAGGCATGCGTTGAAAACTGGAAGCTTCATTTCGCAATGATATCATTAGGGTGATATTTACAGTGGAAGTAACTAAAGGCAAGAGAGTGGAATGATTCTTGAGATCTGTTCCCTAATTGATCAAGCTGTTCAAATCCACTTGGTTTTTATGCATTGTAGTCTCTCCCTTTCGTTCTCATTCAGATGTAAACATAATTCAGTAATACCCTTCCATAACACTTCATCATCAAAGAAACTTAAGAAACTCAAGAAAAGATTTTGGATGTTCACGAACCATGAGAGACTTACAAGACGTGAGCACAACTTACGACCTATCATTACGTACCGATTGATCAAGATACATACGGATGGACACTCCAAACAAACTACTCTCTATTTTAAATGCTATACATATTTGACTTTATAAAGTACAATTCACCTCAGTCATTACTGCTAAACTGTAGCAGTTTGGTTGCAGACTTTCAAAAGTTTCGTAAACGCGATGTAAAATGATATAGCGGGGTTTTGTATTTTATGCAGCGTAAAGTTTCGTATTCACTGTAGTATATTTTTCTCTAAGCCTGATTCTTGGCCACAGAGAAATTTTTTTAGACTCACAAACTTGAGAATCAAAGTGATAATAGTTGTTTATACAAAGGCGTCTATGCGACTGATTTCCATTATCATGTACTGGTGGAGCATGATAATGTACTTGATAATATGTTGTGGTAACAAAATGGGTAAGAGTTCATGTACAGTCTTCAGATGCCATTAATGACGCAACTCTGGCATAAGTCGAACAAAATAGCTCTGATGCGTTGGCATGTTTAAAACTGATGAAATTAGCATTGAAATTCGATTTTCATAGAAATGTTTTGCATCCAGAGTCAATGAGCATCTTGGTGTCGATAAGATGGGTCTTCTTAAAGCTTACCGCTAAGGAGTGACACCAAACGGCTGTCTCAAGTGGTAAGTTACACTGGATTGGCAATACAATGCCAATCTAGCCAAATGTCTATTTCCTTTGACCGCTGGAGGTGGGACTTGGGTCTGTCACTAAGGCCCTGAGTTGAATTAGGAATATATGTCACTGATACACCGAGCCTCTGCGACCCTAAGAAGTTCTGGATTAATCCCTCAGCCAACAAAATCTTGGTCTCAGCTCTCTAGGATATCACTAGTGTTCCGCTGATTGGCTCTATGTCCGTAAACTAGCAAACACAGTTGACTGCCTCACTGGCATCGTTCGGAAAGTGTGTAACATTGTTCGTGAGAAACAGTAAGGAACCAAAAGTGCATGCCTGCTCCATAACAATGCGTTAGTCAACAAGGATTATGTTGCAAAAGCTGATATTCGTCCCTGTGGCATCAAGCAACTAAACCACTACCATTGCAACCCAGGCCCCTCGCTAGATGATTTACCTATTTCGAAGGTTCACCTGCGTGGCCACCCTTTGAAGGATAAAATCAGGCAACTGAAGCAATCCGAATTCCTCTATTAGACTTGCAACACAAGCCTCAAAGAAACAAATGCAGGAGCTACAGTTAGGTCAGTGGAGATTAAAACAAAAAGACGATACAAGAATTGTTGATGAGCCGTTTTTCTTTATACCTTGTTTGTAAAACTCTCTGACTGCCCCTCGTAAGCTGTGATTATACGATTAAACTAGATATAGAAAATGAAATTATGATTGATATACAAGGGTGCCCCTGAAAATTTGTTAAATTAATATTTCTTCACCAAGTAATGTAATGGAAATACACGGAAGGGATAAATGCACATACGGAATGACTACAAACATTTCCACTCTGGCTCTGTTATTCATGGAGCGTACAGAATGATTGCATCGTATATCCATCCTACCTTCTAAACTCTTCTCAAAAATACTCCAATGTATCCAAGGATTAAGCAAAAATATAATCGTAAGTTAGAGTGAACAAATACCACGACGAACATAGACATATAATCATTCCCGTGAGGAGAGATGAGACACGTCACCGATAGAAACAAGAGACATATGGGAGTATGAAATCCTTCGACTTAAATGTTGTCAGCCTAAGTACATCCTAGTTAACAACAGTGACATGTCCTCTGTCCGCTCTGGTTTATATAGTGTTGTTTTGAACCTCCATGATTATTCGGTTGCCTTACAAGTTCGAACATTGTTTTGTGAAATTGTTATATCTATTCAAAAAATTAATCTAGTACGTTTCTGTAGCCACGATTATTCCAAAGGTATTCAGATTTGAATCTTACTACAATGACACAAATCTGTGAGTATTATGGACTTAGTGAGAGTGGTTAAACTTCATCATCTTTCCTAACGACTCCAGATTATAGCATACTGAGATATGTTTCGATAGGCTATACTACCAGGAAGTCCAACTTACCTTCGTGAAGATATATGTGGTCCGAGAAACCCTGTCGCTGAAGTTGAAAGGGTTAGGTTGTTTGTCTATTCTGGCCAGCTCCTCCTTTGAGACGACATCTCCATACAGTTCCTCCATCTCCCGCCTCGAGTCGTCGATCACATCCTCCAAATCTGAGTCTGTAAGATGAGACCACAGGTCGGTAATGTGTGTTACGTATGAAGGATGCATCGAAAACCTGCGTACATTAACGCTGTGGCTTTCTTATACGTATGTTGATTATGATCGGGTGTGACGATCTAAGATGATACATATATGTGCGCATCACAAGAATCGTATGACTTCACTGATTCCACAAAATCATGGTCTACGTGCTGAGCGCTCACCGGCACTCTTGATTATCTATACCCAACTACAAGAGTCGGAGTGTTCATACGATGACAAAGGGTCACGGCTGAGAGGGTTTCCCCCATACTCAGTGGCTCTTGGTGGAGTCTGCACATACACACACACAAAACCGAAATGTGAGGACGTTCCAGTATTAAACTTATGGGGTTTAAGAGGCATTCATGTTTAGTGTCCCTCTGTTAATGTGGCAGCCTCGGCACACAATATGACCATGAGAGAAAGATTGAGAGGGACATTGTTCTTGCTCTACAAATATAGTACTATTTGTCTGAGTTATCAAGTGAATTATCGTTAAACTTTAAGTATGGTTTGATTCAGAGAGGTAAATAAAGAAGTATCGTTGTTATTTTCGACTCCGTATTCATCAATATTTTTGTAATGTCAGTAACTGCTGACAAAATATATAATATAAGGTTTTTAAAGACGACTGTAGCATGAATGAAGCTTTTAATATGCTGTGTGTGTACAATACTAAAATGGAGCGGTGTATCGAAGGGTTATTTAATTTGTCTTGGACTTTACCACGGACAATATTGTTTTATGTATGTATGTTCCCAGTTCCTGGAAATATATTACGGTTCCTACAACATGATATTAATGACGATAGACTATCATATCAGACATAGTGCAAATGAAATTCATGAACCATTTGCTCATATGGGAGGTAAATCGTTATTTCATGGCTGCCTTTAAGCAGCAGATTGGCTGATTCATTTGCTTCCCTCAGTCGAAGCGATAAGTGAAGTAACAAGTCTGCATTACGTAACCGGAGAAGTCCAGGGCCACGCTCTATTTGTTTTAGCTGGAGGGAAGAGGGTGGTTGAGCCGTATGTTCAAAGTATAAGTTCTTGAAGGATAGGGTTAGTGTAAATACCTAGGGACATTAGCTGGATTATCTGTTCGTGCTGAACCCACATCCCGCCTTCTCGCAAAGCTGCACAGCCTTCTATGTCAATTGAAGGGAAAGATTATTATCAAGATACTTGACGTATATCAACTGCTTGTATAATTTCCTCTTTTTTCTTTCGATGTACTCATTGAACATAGAAGAGTGAAGTTCACCTCTGATTGGTTCTTTGTTGTGTTTACTGATTCTCATTAACTTTCTTGTTTATAATAGGTACTGATGGGTAATCATCAACAGTAGATTTTCCACTAAAACAAATGTCCTACTTCGGCTCTCACTGGCTACATTGATCTCGTCAGGAGTACCACAACTTAAGGATAACATGACATGAGCGAAAAGATGTTATTTGAGGGAGAAAAGTGGTGAGCACGACGAGTTCTTCAGTATTCAGGATTTTGCACAGATGAAACTGTCGAACCTCGAAGCAGTGAGGGTATCATTATGGTGTAATTCAGTGATGAAATGCTTTCCCCTCCACTGTAATTTCTGTGTTCAAGCTGGCCAGTTTTAGAGTACGTATATTAAAACAAATCTACACACTAACATCGCTTCCACCAAGTTTAGAATTAATGCACAAATTTTCCTTCATCTCAGTATACAGTAGAGAATCCTTAGACGTGGATTTGGTATCTTCCTGTAGTTTCCAAATTTTTTGGGGGGGCAAGACCGCAGCATGAACAGGAGTATCTATGTTGATTATAACGTTTTAACTATGACCCACAAACCAGGTATTTTTGTATAGGAATTCCTATATGATGGACGATGTAGCTTGCCTTTATTTTTGCCCCGTCCACTGCGTTTATTACAGAGGCACAATATCTTCCACAGCATAGGTCTCGCGTTTCTTGTAAATATTTTCACCCTTTGCGTGTCCTTTCAGAAGGAATATTTTCACTGTTTGTAACAGAAAAGTCTTCCCCAACTGGCCGGTGACCGATGGGTACCTGGAGTAAAAAGCAACACACAGTTGATCCCCAACTGATTATCTAATGTTTCACATAGCATCATTCCTCTGTGTTACGGTACTGCCAGACAGGTACTACTTTTTTCAGGGATGGTATGATTTTTCATTTATCAGCGACACGTTGAAAGATGAGAGTCATCACCAGATGTCATCACCTTTTTCATCAACTCGTTCTCTTGTGCCGTGTTCTTTTTGTCTGCGTTGGACGAGTAAGGGAGAAGACATGAAAATAGCAACTGTTCTCTCAAGGTAACATTTCTCCGTTCCAAAACACCGCAACGAGATTGCACAAGAGACATCTAATCATAAACGTCAGGGGAGCTATATTGCTCCAACCATGCGCAGTTAGAATAGCATGTATTCTCCTTGCTAAGTTCACTCATGTTACTATAAAAGAGAGCACTCGCTCTCTCAAAGTCGCTCTGACAAAAACGTTAACTTACGGCTATGAAGCACGAGAGAACGTACCCGACGGCAGTTCTAAATTATAAGACTGGTCACCTAGAACTTTGTTCTATGGTCATCCAAGACTTTCTTCTATGGTCACCCAAGACTTTCTTTTACGAGCTGTATACTGAACAAATTCTGTCACACGTCCTACTTT
>JAUUDZ010446574.1:0-12840 GCA_032361705.1 Panulirus versicolor
TGTATTTACGTGAGGCGGGGGGGGTTGTCATGTTGGATGACTCAAGATGATTGATTGATTGGGTCTGTACTGAACATGTTTACTGAGCCTTGAATACAGGTGTTTGTGTACATCACGCGCTGAGCAGGTGTACACTACACGCTTAGTGAGAGTTGGCGATGTAGATTGACGCATTCGTACCGTTTAGTATACCCGTATACAAGATATGACAGACGCATTCGTACCGTCTAGTATACCCGTATACAAGATATGACAGACGCATTCATACGGTGTAGTATACCCGTATACAAGATATGATTTCGCCATTGCCACGGTATATACTTTGGATCGTCGGAGATTACCCCGCATATGGCTAACATCTGACCTATGGAACGGGACGCAGTTTGGACCTGACCTGCTGGGTCATGGGAGGTCACAGTGTACGGGCCAGGTCAGGTTCTGGGCAATGACAGCGTCGAAGTCACTGAGTGCAAGTGGTGAAGAGGTGAACTGGCTCAGGGGCTGGGTTACTTCGGGTTAGCACAGGTCATGCTCCCTCAAGTGACCTGGGTGACCTGGAGTCATACTCAAGTGACCTGGGTGACCCCGAGATCCTGCTTCTGAATGACCTGGAATATTAGATGTGGAGAGACGGCATCAGATGTGTGTGTATATATGTATATGTATGTGTGTCTCCTTTTGTGTGTTTATGTGTATATAGTCGTGTGTGTGTGTGTGTGTGTGTGTGTATGGAATGAGTCCATGTTTAATTATTTGTCATTATTTTTAAGAATCTTAATATGTGGTCCTCTTGTTTGGTCCTGAGTCATGTTAATTGATTAGCAATATTTTGAGGCATTAAGTATTGTTGTTATTGTTTGAAATGAAGGTAAACTAGTATTTGTATATAGAGAAAAGCTAGTTCAGGAGGTTATAGAGAAGGACTAGTTGGGGGTAATAGTTTTCATATTTCCATGTGTTATGATTATAGGTTATTACTGTTATTATTCAGTTAAAGAAGAAGTATATAACTGAGTTTCAGCCTCACATAAGATTGTATTGTAATATTATATCGTTTGTAACTGTCTCAGAAGGACGACATGACTCTTGAGCACGACGGTGCGACCCTAGAGCGCACGACGGGGACGACCCTTGGGGCTTATGATGGTCGTGGCAACGGCCGAGTCGTCCCTATCGTGCTCGAGGTGTCGTCCCTGTCGTGCTCAAGGTGTCCCTGTCGTGCTCCAAGAGGTTAGCCATAGGTCTTGTCCCTCTCACCCACGTCCTGCCCGACCAGTGGGTGTCATGCACCATGTCTTGACCAAAGTGTTTTCCACCTTTTCTAGGGGACTTCCGAATCAGGAGAGGTAGGACGTGCCAGGCGACGGCCCTCACCACCAGAGGAGCCCCCAGCCTCCTCCTTTTAACACTGACCCCCTTCCTTCCTTCCTCCTCTAGTTCTCTAACCATCCACCTCTCGTCGTAGTAGATAGTGCTCACGCTACATAACACTTGACATCTACATCAGAGCCAGCCGTAGTGAGGGTAGTTGGGCTGTTAAAGAGGCAATCGGGGTGGTCTCTCTCTCTCTCTCTCTCTCTCTCTCTCTCTCTCTCTCTCTCTCTCTCTCTCTCTCTCTCTTGGTTGGTCTTGTGCAATTGGAGGGTCCGTGTTTGACTCCCGTCATCATCGTCTCTCTGACGTGTGTGTGTCCCTTGGGATTTCGTAGATGGGACAGCTTCCTGCCTCTAGGAGATGCTCCTGTAGATCTACGATTCTCGAGGACGTGTCTTGTCGTCAGAGGGCGACGATGGGCGCCATTACGCAACTTCATTTGCATCGAGGTCTTGTTTTGGCGCGAGAGTAGAACACAGGTGCGCATGCGCTGATATCCTTCCGTCTTGCCTTGCCATTGGCGGTGACGTCACGATATCTAGTCCTACTGCCTCGCGATTGGTGGTGACGTCACGCATGTACGGGTCTTACGGTGGCCCTGCTATCTGATTGGTGGCGGGAAGGTCATGCATGATTGGGTATCTGGTGGCTTGGCTTTGCTATTGGCTGGACGGTGCCTTGGGGACCCCCATCATGAATATGCATGGTAAGAAGGGATGGTTGTCCCATGAGAATGAATGACTGCATGACGCCCACAGGAATACCTGAACGACCCTAAGACCGTCTTCACCAGCTGCCATTGATGCCACGAAGAAGGTTAAGTATTGTTTGCTGTGCATGTTCTTCTCCAGTACATTTATAGGGAACATTTCACTTGTGGCCAGCATCTTGCCATGTCTGGTGTCTGGGTATTGAGTAAGACGGACGAAGAACGTGTTATACTTCAGAAATGAGCTCGTACCTACCACATTTTCCTTTTTTTTTTTTTGGCCATATTATACTATAGTCTCATATTTGCCACATTGTACCATAGGTTCGTATTTTCCATATTGTACTATAGTCTCGTATTTGCCATATTGTCTTTTCCTTCTGTAGTCATCTCAGAAGCAGTCTTCTGTGCCACTCTGGCCTTTTATCGTTTTGACCTGGACGCAGCCCAGGTAACACGTACCCTCAACCTGAGGGAGACACATCCACAACACGTCAAGCCTGCTGTAATTTCCAGGTACTACACTCTCTGTCTCCTGATGATGTACACATTGTGTTCTCCTGGTCCCAGACCAGGGTCCCACGGCTACATCCCAGGAGAGAGTCCCACGTCCTGGTCCCAGGAGAGAGTCCCACGTCCTGGTCCCAGGAGAGAGTCCCACGTCCTGGTCCCAGGCCAGAGTCCCACGCTAAGGTCTTCGTGTGTCGCTTGTTTGACCAGCACACGACCTAAGCAAACCCCTCCCGGAGCCCCCCGCCCACTTCTTTCCCGGCAATACATTTAATTAGAAATTTATTCGAAGTTCCCGTGTTGTCGATGGTGGCGCTGGCGCGACAGGCGTGGGGTTGTTTTCAATTATATTTTGTAATTAAGGCCCGTATGTGGCGGCGTGGCAGACACGGCCGACGCTCGCCTCCGAACTGTCGACCGACCCCCTCTGCATTTTCACAGGAACCTGGTGCCCGTAAAACGAAAAACATTTATTGGTTTGCACACAGATGGCTGAGGAGAGGAAGACAGACTGTAGAGGAGGAAGATAAAGAGGTATGGAGAGATACATGGGAGACAGAGACCCCTCACAGGGTTACCGAGACACGAGACCCTTCGTGTAGTGAAGACAAACACTTAGAAATGTTTTAAAAGGAGTTAAGGATTCTCTTTGTGCACCCACCTCGTCACACATGTTTACCTCTCCCCTCCCCACGCAACTACAGTCGTTCCTCAAATGTATTTCATGGGTGGTAACGCCCGTCTCTCTCACGACATGCGAGACAGTGCCATCCCCCACCCTAGTAGTTTAAGACCCCCTCAGACCTCTCATTACGACAGTCATGTGCCACTCACAGCTCACGGCAGAGTTCTTCAGTCACAGCTCAAGTTACGGTCACAGCTTACGGGACACGGTAGTCAGCCTATTCAGAAACCATGGCCGAGTCCCCAGTCAGAGCATGCCGGCCCTCCAGTCACTAACCAGTCCCTCCCCCCCGAGGCCCTCCCGTCACCAGCCAGTGCCACTGGGTGCCAGTCGTGCGTCACCAGTCACAGCAGGAGGGGTCGCGTTACACCAGTTTACCAGTGGAGCCAGGTGACGCCCCCCCGAACCCTCTCATGTGTCTCGACCCGTTGCTCCACCCTACCTGCGGCTCCGTTACCTGTCCCGTTGTTATGCTACGTTCCGTTAGCTGATTGCATGGCTGCCCATGGCTCCGTTTGCTGTTTCGTTCCTACTCAGGCTTCCGTTAGGTGTTCCATCCTTCCGTTAATTGCTCCGCGTTTATTCAGGATCTCATTAACTTGTCATCATCATCCACCCGCGTGTTATTAAACTCTCTCTGTTCATTACAGTTAGTTAACTCCGGATTGGTCAGACAGGAAGTCGTTAAAGCTCGTTAGTGAGTCTATACGTGCCTTCTGTCGATAAAACGCAGCCCGTGTGGAGCAAACCTCCCCCACCCTTCTGTAAGTGCCCTTCGAAATAGGTTTCATCAAGTGATATTTTATGTTGACGGTCGGAGTATGCGCAATACAGTCACCAAGTTAGAGAGAGCGGCTGTGGGAGGAAATTATGATGCGACTGCCACATCTTAACCTGGGTTAGGTACTATAAATTTCCTCGCTGGATACTCGATGACAGACTACACGCCATGTTTAATAGGGATAGGAAAAACAATGTAGACGGTGGTGTCTTGCTTTGTGTTGAAGCCCATTCAAATCCCGTGGTAAAAAAAAAATGTAGCCGTTGAGAATGTCGTTTTCATTTTTGTGGAAATTAAAAGATAGACTTCGTTAAAAAAAAAAAAAAAAAAAAAAAACAATGACAGTAGGACTAGTGTATAGGTCCACCGCAGACTTCGTAAAAAAAAAAAAAAAAAAAAACACTGACAGTAGGACTAGTGTATAGGTCCACGCACAGTAAACTTCAGTAAAACCCTCAAAGCAGTGGAGGAACCTACAAATGCCTATGCGTAGTAGACGTTGTGTTTCTTAACCGTAGCTCAGGTGGTGGGTCGTTAAAATAAAAAAGTGACTTTTGGGGAAGCTAGCTTATACGTAGGAAAAGCAAGAGTTGTATGACGACGTGAACAGTATGAAGCTTATATGGCTGAAAATAGCAGAATCAAACCGTATGGAATCTTACAGTTATGTTGGATGCAAGAGAGTTATTACCCAGTCAATAGATCCATTGATTACGGAAAACGGTGACTTGGCCTGAGACGGCGAAGCCATGACAAAAATGTTGACTTTTTTTTTTCATCTGGATCTACGATGGAACACAACCCATGTCCCGAATCCAGTTACATCGATAAGAGAACGCTCTTCAACAAATTGAGGTAAAAAAAAAAAATGAAAATACATGAAACAGCTGGACCTTATAAGATTAATCTGAGTACAATGAAAGAGGCGATAAATGAGATAGTTAAGCTTTTGATACCTGCCCCTTTCAGTAACATCAAACGTTTTGATGATCTATCAAACTACCTGTTCGACTCAATTCGTCTGATTTACACCTGTAGTAATGACACAAACTCCTGGGCAAACGTTTTACCTAGAATGAGGCCAAGTACTTTACAACAGGACTGTTAACATGTGGAACGATCTACGAATTAAAATGGTTGAAAGCAGGCAGAACTGTAGACACTTTTCAGAATAGAATTGATGAATATTTCGCTTCAAGTCCACGATTTGTATTATTTGCGCCCCCCAAAAGTCACATTGACAGTTTGCTGGTTGTCCTTTTTTGAATTAACTACATACTAACTAACTTTACAACACTAATAAGTTTCTGATATCTTCCACAATCACAAACAGCTGCGAATGGACACTTTTATTTTTTTTAGACGGCACGGGCAGCTGAGGCCCTACTAAGGCCATCCCATTAACGATATATATATATATATTAGCCTGACCCAGGTACCCATTTTATCGACCATCCCCAAGGGATGGATGAGCAGCTGGGGTGACTGCGTCACGGTCGGGAGCGCTAATCGCTACATCACGGAAGTTTGTTGTTCGAATTCCCTTGTATTCTTTTGTATCACTATATCCCCTAATTGTGCAGTTTTTAATACATCGCTGACATATTTCATTATTTCTGGTATTGATTTTAGTGTTGCTTGACCCCAACCCCTCGTATGGTTTTTCTTATGACTCTAGTTTCCCATTCTTTACGTGTACTGTATTTCTTTGAATTTCCGAGTTGTATCCGTATGTTTCCTTTTCTCCGTGTAGTGCCCAGAATGGTCGAAGATACATTCATATTTCCCCAAAAGTCATCAATCGTTTATTATATTTTTTCTTCCCACCAGAAGAACTTCAAATGCCGGAAGCCTCTGGAAATACTGGAATATACAATCGTAAAATAAACTTTTGTAAATACAGGAGTCACAACAGAAAATGGATAACTCCGATTTCCGGTTTCTCCTTGCATTGTCAAATGCTTTGAATTTGTATAGCCTCGAGGAATGTAATATAATCTTAGCCAGTTAAAAAGTGTGATTATTTCTAAGGTGTGTTAAACGGTTTCTCGCACCTCTGTATTATTACTGCGATTATTTAGTATCATTGCTAAATATCGACTTATTTTTGTTTATGCTTCTCTCCGAAACGGAGTCTTCCCGAGGAACCCACGCGGCCATGTTTTTCTCAAGAAGATTCGCATCATCGTCAGCAAGTTTGCATCGAGTCTTGGCAACTTTCCGTTAAGATAAGGAAACACAGAATTCGCAGACCTATAAAGCGATTGTTGGAGAAGTTCGGTGGTGACAGCGCAGTACCGGGATGGCGACAACCTGAGTGAGGTAATGTGAAGGCAGTTACTTGCTACTTAAGTAACATAACTGTGATGATGTGACGGTGACGATCTACACAAGTAAAGGTGGGTTCCACCAATGTAACCGTGCAGCTGTTGTAGGCTGCTTGTATACATCGTCTGTTTGTTTCTGTCGTATCTCTGATTCACACACACACGATTCGTATCCCTTCGTGTGTGTGTGTGTGTGTTTATGTTCGTGTTAAGGGTCTTGTAGCACAAGGAACAGGCGATGTAGTTCTGATTAATACTGGAGGAAGCACCCTTTTTTTCGGTCATTTTCTAGAATAGCTCCGCAGGCTTTTAGCATTATATATTGATAGAATTGTCTGTATACGTTGTTGGTATAGTTCCAAGAAAAACAGTAACAGAAGGAGCATGTAATCTTTTTGGACGATGTAAAAAACTGATATGAGTTATGCATATTGGGGGGTAGTGTATGGTTGATTAATGTGAACGTTGGTAATACTCATTCATTAAGTCAGTAAACCAGTATAAACCTTACCAAGTCTCACCTAATAGCCGAAATAATTGTAGAAATATACCGACGTTATACTTGCCAGCTGCTGGGTATCGTGTCTCACAACCTGGGTTTGGATTTCCATGATATTCTGTATCATACTTAAAACATGCCGAAAACAATGTCAAAGGGTTCACTTATTTTTTCTGAGTAACGTTAAAAATGTACTCTTAGTTTGCTAGGGGAATGTAGGTAAGGTTTTCATAGGATCTGTTGATTCCCCGAAGTGTTTTCTAAACTTTTAACCCCACGTTTTCCAAATTATGATAGCCCCACACCCACTATTATGATCTATTACTGTAGCATAAAATGTATTGAACCAAATAACTTTGTCCACTTTTACGAACTCAAAGAAGTTTATTGAAACGCCTTTCTTCAAAGTAAATAGATTATTTATGTGGTGCCCTTAAACTGGAACTTCACCGAATATTAACGTTCAGAATTGATCTTGAGTGCTAAGGAGACCATCTGAGGTTTTCATAGCTTCTGCTAATTGATATACATGTGCTATTTCTACATTTACTTTGCTTAACCCCACAGTTTCCCTGATATGATAATATTTGCCTATTTAATATCGTTTAATACGAAATATAAGGTATCTCTAACTACAGTGATGTTGATAGAGCTCTTAAATATTACGTAACCATTTCCCAAAGCTGTTCTTTTGATGAGGAAGTGAAATAGATCTTTACTCTTGTCTTTGGACTTTTAGTGCAGTTTGTTGGTGATAGAAATCGTTTTAGTGACAATATTACTTGCCTTCACGTGAGTTGGATTATGTTGTTAACTCCTCTAGCAAGACGGGGTTCAGGCTAAAGGTAAGGCCATCAGATATGGTCGTGCTTATGGAACGTACCGTTGTGGTCATGGCCCGTGGATCTTGCCGCCGTACTCAAACAACTCGCCGTCCTGCTTCAAAGGGTTGAAAATGAGAAATTTTGACGTATTCTTACAGTCAGGCGAGAAATTCTCCCCAAAATCTACCTTGAGTTGATTTTATCGTTTATTTACACTCGCTAGATATGTATAATTGTCGCCTTAAGTGTGTCGACGTGCTCAATATCTGGGAAAACACTCGAGAAAGCCGCTTAACGGACATATCTGTGTGCGCGACCCTAACCGTGGCGGACGCCAGGCAACAGAGGCGTAACCCATATCTCTCAACCCCTGCCAGATTGACACACAACAGTGAGACACACAGGAGTTATTGTATTTCGACCCGAGGCTTTTGGCCCCAAACCCGACTACTTGTTTGGAACACTTCCATTCATAAGTTGAACCCGCCCAGATTCTCGTCATCACTCGTGCTTAATCGCACTTTTTTTTCAGTATTAAGTCTTTGTCGGTAGACTTTAAGGTGTTTCACAAAATTTCCCCTTTTAGTTTTGCGTTTTGAAATGTTTTCTTTACATGAGAATATGCTTCATTCACGAGGCAGCGTGGATTATGTGGCATAGGTTAGCAGCAGCTTGTGGTCGTATTCTCATTGCCACATGTTGTACCCTTAAGTTCAAGGGTCGTAACGTTATGCTCTAGGGTCTTATCTTCGTGATCAAGGGGCAGAAAATCTCGCAGAGGTCGACAGAAAAAAAACTAAGAAGTGCTATTGGGAAGTCCAGTCATCTCATGTAACTTTTAGATGTAAATCTTTTAAGTTCAAATTCCTAATTTGTCTATTTGGTGAATATTTGCTTTGATAATTTGAACCAGTGTTTGATATATATGTACAGTGTTTTTATTCCCCTCTCCATTATTGTTGGTTTTATCTACACTTATATTCTCGCTTTATTATTATCATATTTGTTATTTCATTCTTGTGTCATTACTGATGTTATTACTGTTTTATTCACTCTTCACTATTGTTTTTCTGTTCTTCATAATTGATTTTTTTATTTGTATTGCTTTATTCTGGCGTCATTATTGTTGAAAGATATAGTTACGAGGAGTGTTTCTGGTGGGTCCATGTGTGCGGGGCGAGCCATGCCGAGGTCTGGGGCCAGCGGGAAAGGCCAGCCGGCCTTCGCCAGGATATCCTCTCACTCTTCATTCACTTGGCCGGCCTCTGCTTGCCTCAGCCCCACATTTAAATGCTTTTAAATCCCGGTAGACCAGATTCCTCACCTGTGGTATTTCGGTCCAACGCGTTGGTTATTAAAGGCAGTCTTGTAAAAGCTCTTTTTAAGTTAGTTTGCGATATTGTGTCTCCCTGCTCGCTCCCAACCAGAGTAGCATGCTCTGTGTTTCGTGCTAGGGGAGGGGTTGGCACTGAGGGCCAGTCGTACTCAAGGCCATGTGTGGCCCCGATCCCACTGTGGCACCATCTTAGGTTTTTATGAAGCACAACAGAAGTGAATGGGAATTGGGGGTTTTCCCCCTCCGCGGGTCATGTATAACTCTGAGGGACGACGGTACCAGGTTTCAACGAACTTTGAAACCTTAAGCTTGACGGGGCCATACCTGAGGACAACGGTACGATTCCTGAGCACAGGGATACGATCTTTGAACACGACAAGACGTACATTTAAGCTCGAAGGTACCATCCTTGAGCACGACAAAACGATCCATGGGTAATATGATGACCTGACCCATTAAAGGTCATGTCAAAGGCTGGGCCATCATACTCAAGGGACAGTCGTCGTGCTCAGTGGTCGCTAGGTACAATGAACATTACCCTTGAGGCCAGCAGTGTCAAAGATATAGTTTCTCTGGATGGAAATGACAGAAAGAAGTTAATGAAATATACATGCATGAAAATTAGAAACGTATGTTTCATCATAGTTTTGCAGGTTCTTCCAGACTTGCCATATCAGATGCCATGATTATGCTCGGTTCACGTGTTAACATCAGATATACAAGAACTCTATTATTTTCATAATAGGAAACTTGATTTTCCTGGTATCCGAAGGGGTTAGTCCCTTGTACCTTTAATTTTCACGCGTTTTTAGGTTATATACTGAAAATTTTTTGATGAAAAGTTGAATTTCAAGACTCGCCTTGCAGTATTCCTTTGATATGAAATTATTGTTAATAGGGAGAGATTAATTGCGCTGCAGATGTGTTACCACACTCCCAAACACCTTCACCTGTAATCAGTTTGACCACATGGCTTCCATTACCATTTCATGATAGAAATGCCTCCAGATTAATTTGAATACAAAATATGAAATGAATTGTTTTATATGATTAGAGAAATCTTCGTAGAGAGTCTAGCAGTGAAATAATGAAAAGGTGAAAAATGTGAAAGGGAATGTGTACGATGAAAAGTCGTTTGGTTGTTCGGTGTTTGCAAAAGCCCAGAAGGAAGGAGGTATAAAACATAAAATGAAGAAACAAGTGATTGAAATTGCATTAAAAAAAAGGGAGGCCGTAATGTGATTTTTGGATATGGAGTCCCCACACCCATGTCGATGACGTTGCCATGGGCGACCCGGCCCAGCCCATGGTAATGCTCACCACCGTCCACAGAACCAGTCATCCTCATACAGCCAGCTTGACACAACGAAGCACCATTACATTAACGAAGTGTCGTGTTATCGATGGTAGTCCGGCCTCCAGACCTCATGATGTGTAATTGGTGGCGAAATTGGATAAGGTGATTAGGTGGCACGAGTGATTGACCTGCTTCTCAGTCTTTACTAACTGCCTGAAGATATTTCGTTGATTGTGTGATTTTGTCGTCAGGAAAAAAAATAACCGGATTTATTTTGCTTAATTTCGATAGAAATACATACATACAAGAAATTCTTAGTTGGCCAGTCACGTGTCTTAGTCCTTTGATCACAACGCTACGACCCTAAGCACCGCTGAGCGACGCTTGGGTGTGATGGTGTATAACTGGACCTTGATTTAAGGGCCAGGTCATAGTGCAGGCCAAGGGTCGCACTTAAGGTGTGTCGGCCGGTCCAAAATAACTCGCTGGCTTTATTAGTGAATTAAAAGTTGTTTCAAAGTCTCTCATTTGTTTCACATGTGATTGTGGGGGCACCAGGCCAGCGCTCTAGGTCTTGGATGTGAGACAAGGACATGTGTGTGTGTGTGTGTAAGGCATAGACCAAGCAGGTCCACACCCTCCCAGACGCGAGATAAGCTTGATGGCTCAAGGTATCTTGGTTGGGAATGGTCGGAGCCGTACTCGCAGTGTGACATGTGAGTGTGAGGCACCAGTATGACAGGCGCGCGCACACACACACACACACACACACACACACACACACCAGGCAAGAAGGGTCACGTCACAAACAGTATCCGCCGCTTGGCAGTTTATCTCGTCATGTCTCCCTGGTACCTCGGGCGAGGACACATTGTGTTGGCCTGCACTCCGTGTGTAGTTCATTTTCCATTCCATCCACACACTGTGATATATATAGATAGATAGATCGACCATGCTTTCTGCTTCGGCGCGGTCCAGTTCATATTTTCATGGCTGAACGACATTTATATCGATGTTGGTTGATGGCCTTATAAGTGAGAGTAGCGAGTGGGTTCGCGTGGTGGGGTGTGGGTAGAGGACAGTATACGGGAGGAGGGAGGCGAGGCGGTCAGGGCGGTGCTTGACGCTGGCTGCACGTGTCGTGTCGGGAGCAGGAGTGGTGTCAGACCCCTGGCCCGGCACGGTGCCTACCTTCAACCCTCCCCCTCTCCCCCCTCCACCAGGCTTTGGCACTGACCGGACTGGCCACGTCCTTGGCCCTCCCCCAGGGTCTGGTAGCTGGCCATGTCCCTGGCCCAACCCCGGGGTCTGGTACCTGGCCATGTGCTTGGCCCACCCCCAGGGTCTGGTACCTGACCATGTGTTTGGCCCACCCCTAGGGTGTGGTTCCTGGCCTGCCGACTGTGGTGGGCTTCCGGGTTCCCATGACACAGGCCATCATGAGAACGAACACACTGTGGTAATGACAGGCACAGCTGCTTTACAACTGTACCCTTATATATATGTACTGTACAGCTGTACCAATACACTTGCTTCTATACGGTTCTCATTACCTTCAACATTTACGATGGTCTATTAGCTACTCCATTATGACCATAACTAAAACGTATCTGTGTAAGTAAATGAAACGTGAAGGTGACCACAGTCAGCATTGTAGAGTATCCTGTAGGTTTACTCCATGACGGAGAGGCCATCCATCGAGTATACATTGGGTTTACGTCCACGTGGGTGTAGTAGAAGAGTTGCTCTCACTGGTCGTCCAGGTTATTTGTTATTGATGATGAAAAGAAGAACAGTACATGGACCGTCACGACAGTGTACACGCCAACATGACGTGGGGACAAACGCCCGCCACTGTGGCCAGGCTGCTTTGAGCCGATGTACTCCGACCGTCCGCAGGATTCATGTCTATTTTCCTGAGACTTTGTGGAAGAATTCAGTCTTAATTTACGGTTGATTGTTTTCTCGAGACAAGATATTTTATGTGTAGCCCTAATATTATCACTCTGGGAAATGCCTGAAGGTCATGCAAACATCAAAAGAGAGCGGGTCAGCCTGGTGTCGGAGACTGTCTCGTTTTGACAGATATTCTGCCATGACTCTGTTCCTCCATTATTCGCATCATGTCCGCAGCCGATGCGAAGCTTCTACCACAGATGCACCCTCCATGATACGTGCTAAATATACTACTACTGCTAGTTTAGCAATAATTAACCCCGAGCGTCAGATATATGGCACGCGCTCACGGGGTAAACATACATTACCGTTATCATGTATTAGCATCCCAGCGGTGAGATCTGATCCATTAACTCACCTCATCAAGTAGTAAGTGGCCGCCCTTTACGAACGTCGCAAGTGGAGACATGCGACGGCTGGCCTGATAGAGAGGGTATGTTATGACGTGTGTGTAAAGTACAGGTGGTTTGAACAGGCAGCAGCCTTCCGCATCATCAGTTTGTGTCGTCCGCTCCAGAAATAGTGGTTCGTGGGGCAGAGCG
>JAUUDZ010446583.1:0-12840 GCA_032361705.1 Panulirus versicolor
TATATATACTGGAACTTACTGTTATCTCGTGTAGTGGTATAAGTCCCGAATGTCTTTCAGTTATGTATATTTTTCTCATCATATAATGATGTATTTTGTTACATGGGTCTTTCATTACTCCCCACAATCGACCTAAAACGGCTGATAAAACACACTCTGATGTAAATCTCCGGCCAAGTATAATTTCTTTCCTGTTTTACAACAATAGCTATGGTTTTACTTTCGAGGTGAAGAAGCAGAGAGGAAAGGAGGCAGGCAGTTGGGAAGAGGCAAGTGAGATGAAGAAAACACATTGATAAGAAGTACAGTTTTGGGAATACAACACAGAGAGCTTGAAGTAGGGTCAGGATGCTTTCTGGGAAGAGAAGGTAAAACACGGTGAGAAGGCAGCATGGATAGGAGAGTATCTATGTTTGTAGCTGTGAGGCTTGCTTATAAGAAACGCAACTTCAGACCAACTTCGGAAGCACGGTAAGAATATATAACTGGCGAGGAAGGAGAAATTACATCAGTTGACAACGAAGGATAATTGGGAAGCTGATAATGATGAATATACTGGAAGATTAAATTCAATGATATGAAGAAAGTAGCATGACAAAATGGGACAAGGTGGCAGTGTTCATAGTAAAATGAACTGCTGGTATTTGTAAGACAACGACTGTGATGTACATGACAGAAGGTATCAGGATGACTGAAACGGTATTTTTGAAAAGTCTGTGAAAAGGAAGAAGTAACGGAGATTTAGTGTTTATATAGTCTCTGCATTTACAACATCCGGAGCTAATTCATTCAAATTTTCCAAATATCAACGGTGCGGAAAGAAGGGGTGTGAAAAAAAACGTCGCTAACTTGTCGCCAAAGCCCACATTTTAGGAGATAGTAAAGGAAACAAAATAACTGCTGACAAATAACAGAACTGCATTTAAGTACATAAGGAAATATCAACTAAGCAAGATCAAAACTATAACACGTCTCGCATGTTACGCATCCTTAATTCAAAAAAGCACAAGTTAACCGAGAAGGTCCACAAGAGAAAAGGAGTGACTTAATGATAATAAATTAGTTTTCACAGCAACTTGATAACAGATGGTGAACAGTTCTTCAAAAGATGCAAGGACAGAAAAACTAGATATGACAAAAAATTAGGTGAGAAACCTTAAAAGGTGTAAAGTACTTTTACAATATTAAAGTAGTGATGAATGAAATAAACTGAATTATTTGACTGAATGGAGACATGAAATCTTAAATGGTGTATGATGGCACCAAATGTTCAACAGACGGGGCCCTACGAGTACATAACTCCCTTCCTGTGTAGTACAAACATGTGATTACAGACATTTCAACTGCCGTGTGGTGAAAGTGGAAATCCACGGGGCGCTGCCATAGTCCACTGATATTTGCTGTTGAAGTCGGGGAAATGGACTGAAACGCTTCTATGGTGAAATGCAACTGTTTACAGATCGTGAAGTGAAGGCAATGTCTGACTTGCAGGATACTGAATAGTTTCCATGATTCTGCTTTTATGGTGGATATCTCGGAACTGTTGAAATGTTTTAAGAACAATATATAGGAGCCCATCGGTTTGGTGACAGAACTTTACGACCACATTCATGCCTTGGAGATCTAAGCTAAAGCTATGGGAAAAGCAACTTCCAGCAAGTGACCTAGCCCACTTTCAGGCCTTGAAATCACGACATGCCACAGCTGAGGCTTACTCTGTTGCCCTCACAGAAAAGTACGGTAGAAAAATCTGTAACCTATATGCTGTCAATACTCACAAGTTCACAGAGAAGCATCCGAGGGAAACAGTGAAGCCGCAGTATCCCTGTTGTGAAGAATAAGCTTTGCAATGTTGATGGTGGCAAATTTTCAATATGCGAATTATCACAGGCTTAAGTATTCTGCTTGAAAAGGAATTCTGCACCTCTTTGGGAAATCGTGTATCTGTGAACAGCTCGTTTCTATAATGAACACTAAGAAGACTTCGCTCTAAAGTTACTGACACACTAAAATGCTCTATGTTGATACAGCCCCAGGCGCTCCCTCCAAACTTTGATAAACATGGCCAAGCGAAGAGGCGCCAAATGTCAAGAAATTATGTACCACTGTATTTTGTAGCCAGAAACGAATTCCTTGAGTTGTGAAATTCTAGATGATATGGGAGCGATTTTACCGTTATCTCTCTTGCATCAGATATGCAAATCAATAATGCTTTGTAGTCTTTGGTATTTACGTACTTTTTCGATACGTATGGCCTGATTGAAGTACTTCAATATCAAAACTGGCCAGCAACAGGAAATAAGTTTGACACCCTTGGTCTAATAATATATTTATCAAAAATGTGATATTACACATAGGAAACTTCATGTTTAGCTCGCCTTCGATAAGCGCATAGAAACGCACGATGACTGGATGCTATCCGCTCAGTAACATTGTGCAGTCATGTCCACTATGCTAGACTATAAATTATTTTTGGATATAATCGTTTTGCAACAGTAGAATTTTTTTATATTCATTCTTGTAGTCATTGACCTTGTAAACCTGATTGAAACGTACGACCACTAACTCACCTAACATGACGAAATGACAGGGAACGTACGCTTAGAGAAGATATTCAGCCAATGCATACTTTAGGATTGCTGTATTTAGGATATTTATAAAAATTCACAAAGAATAGAGATAAAAAAAATCTGGATTCATGACTTAAATTGAAATGCAACTGAAGACTACAGAAAACGGAGACAATATGACGTCACCGGAAGCCTGTCGAGCCGCCATATTTGTTGTTATGCGAGGGTCCGCTTTGTTTACTACATAACATTCGGGCACTTACATCCTTATTTTAAGTTGACTGAACTCCTATTAAAGTGCTTCGGGTGAGAAGAACTTGCCTTTGGGTAGCAGAGTATGTGCGGCAGGCATTGGAGGGCTGTGCGCACCACCATGTTGGATTCTTAACCCATTTTATGTCAATAATCAACGTCGTACTTTGAGTGGGACCCGAATTTCGTCAGGGGAAAGCAGAAAGCTGTTGGTTTCAGATCCTTTCCCCCCCATCTCCCCCGGATAAAGCTTTTACTCATGTACTAGACAACATTGTGCTCACAATCAGCTCTTTATGACCAAGAGCGATGTAGTACCGATATTCGGAGAAGCAACAAGGACAGGTGGCCTGCGTGATTAAGAACCAGTGGATGTTTTCCCGACAGTGTGTTAAGGGGGTTGTGAAGTGTACTTGAAGCATACTCGACGTGACTTTAAAAAAAAAAATTAGACCTATGAAAGTGAAAAGTGTGGAAGGTAAGAGTTGACCTCGTGGACAGACCATTCCGAATGGTTGGTTGAGGGTGATAATCGGCTGTTTCCATCAGGACCTTTCAATCTGAGGCCGAGGGTCACTTTCGCTGCCATTCTGGATCTGTCGCAGGGCAAGTACAGGAAGTTTGAATATATTGTTACATCCATATAGCCATTTTAGTTCATTTTATTAGATGTATGGTATATGTGAAATTTTAAAAATTTTAATGATTTATCTTCATTTTGGAGGAATTACAGTTGAAACAAAGGGTAAAATTCCAGTTTGTGGGCACTCTGAAAACTAAATTTAGAATATCAGTGATGTTTTGTGTGATGATTGTGTATTGTATGGAGAAAAATGATGTGTTGTATGGAGAATATAGCAAGCCCAGCATTATTGTATTTCATGAAATTATTAATGAATGTTTCAGTAGATTACAAGTTTAGCTACATTTTGAAATTAGCTTTAGGTGATGAGTGATTTTGGTTTGTATTGCTTGTGCACTGTGTAGAGAATGTACTTACATGCAGAGCATGATTGATTTTTTATCATTTTACCTGAGATGGCACATTTAGGCCCTATTCAAGGCCATTTGATTAATGCTCTACATATATATATATACCCTAACATGAGCCAGGTGCTCATTTTATCAATCATTTCCTTGGGGTGGATAAACAGCTGGATTGACTGCCGTAATCTGGATTTGATCCTATGTGATCCACCCTGTGCCGCCTGTGAACATGTCAGTCAAGAACAACTAACCATGACACCATGAAAGTCATTTTGGGGTATTATACTGATTTATTGATATTTCACAAAGCATTGGTGTGAGAATGGTCAACTTAAGAAGGAGAAACTCGGAAACAGAGTAATATGATGTATGCCACTCAAAGAGCCTAATTTGTGTTTGAATGAACTGGTTTCCCCGACACTGAAAGAAATCTTAAATATTGAAATGATAAAGTGAAAAATGAATTCCTGCAAAATGAGAGAACATCATATAAGTGATTCTCAGAAATAATATTGGTGTCACTCTACAACAACTGATGTGAGAGCAATGTGAGACTTTCCATTCGCTTCCTGTATATACTAAGGCCATTCGTTGTTTATTATCCATAACTGTTCCTCTGGAGAACAAGCCTAGATTCTACAGATCTCCAATTAACAACCCAGATCTTTGAGAAAAATGGATTAATGCTTGTAACCAGAAGAAAAAGATGAGTTAAACATCCAGAACCTTGTACTTTCATCTTGTTATCCCTATTTGCATTTAGCTTTATAGATGGTTGAAGAACTTGAAGTCTCATGCTTGAGTAGATCCAGTTTACAAAAGACTCTCAACAGTCAGATTCGTAATAGCTTGCACCCCTTCATCTTCAGCTGCTTGCCGTTCTGACATTAATATTTTCAATGTAATGACTCTTCTTCGCCCATTCATCTTTTAACCATTGAACCCTTGCCTATCCCCTGGATTAATAAGAACCCATACATTATATTTAGTGTAAAGAATGTAAAAATGGCAGTACGTACACAACCACACAAGTACAGCAAGCTGCAACAGTAGTGTTGTCTTTTTTCATCCACTCCACCCAAAGGTAAATGAGGTTCTTTGTGGTAGCATCACTTCAGCCTTCAAAATCGCTTTTGGTGATAGTGGTTTTTCAAAGTGAAGAATCATCCTAACCTAGCCTGTAGTTAATTGGTTGCGTGCCTCAAAATGCTTCCAATTTTTAATGGCTTCACAACTGTAGACTCGTGGCACTTTTATTAAGTAATCATACATGTCTGACCTTTCGAATAAAGGCCATTTTTTTTGGTTTGTTCTGCCAACCATGTGCTGGAATTTGTAATGGACAGACTTCCAGTCCAAAAACCCAGTGCTTCTTTTGATATTTGATCTTTGCTTCTGGTGCAAAATCTTCATTTATGTAGGATGACATCTCGTGAAATAGAGAATTAAGGCTAGGTATGTAAGAGTAGCAAGAAAAAGGCATGCAAGATTCTTCCGGGACACTGTACGTACAGCAAGAATTCTCTTGACAGTGTTTGTTTTTTCAGCAGTGATGCATGCATTAATTAGATATGGATGTATAATGTTAGTTTGAATCCGAGAATACAGTAGAACAACTAAGAAACAAGTGATACAGGCCTCAACCTACTCCACTGGAAAAACAAACTTGCAGTAGGAGTGTATTTTGAAGGTAGCACTAAGTACTAAACAGCCTGGCAATGACAACTACTGAAATAGAGTTTTCATTTGCCTAGTTATGAAATGTTTTGATGTACTTACTTGTTTTTGATATCTGCACAAGCATCACCTTGTTTCCTCCAAAGATGTTTATGTGTTTTCTTCATGATATTTGTTGTAGTAATGTATGATTATATGTGTTGATAATGTCTATGAAAATGGATGCTCATGTTCTGATTTATAGATTTTGACAAATCCTTGGAATCCTTACATTCTGGAGGGTGAGAGCATAGGTTAGTATCTACTTTCTCAAATATATGGGCTTACAAAGTTGGCAGGGCTTTGAATTAGAGGAAAATTTTGCTTTCTGAAGTATTTTGTGAGTGTCCTTGTACTGTGTGATAAGACATTCACAAAAGACCTCTCAAAGCAGGTGATGCATGGGACAGTCAAGCGGAGTGCATCTTTTAGATAACAGAATTAAACATATATTGAAATCTCAAGAATTTAACCATTAATTGAAATCTCATGTAATGTGTCGCTCAGAATTGGCAATTTATCATATGCTTCTATATTTATTGTTATTTTACTTTCTTATTAAGCCTCACATTGTCCTTCTCTCTCATTACTAATGTGTTATTTAATATCAAAAGAGAAGTTACATCAGTGAAAATTGGAAATTTTAAAATCTTACCCTTTAAGGTCACTTTTTACAATGTCATGAACCATTCCACATGTCATGTTATGCAGACATTTTCTTTTTTCTTTTTATGTTTGATTGCCATTTCCAGTGTTAGCGAGGTAGCACCACGAACAGATGAAGAGAGGCCACATTTGCTCACATCCTATCTCTAGCTGTCATGTACAGTGCTTCAAAATAGCAACTCCCTATCCACAGCCAGGTCCTGCAGACCTATCCATTGATAGAACATCAACCCCTGTAAACCACATCATTGACATTCATGCAATCCCATGCATGTCTTACAGTCCTGTATGTTCAGGCAGGCCCCGATCACTTTAAATCTGTGTGTGTGTGCATTCAACTACTTATTTTTATACCTATTTGTTATTACCTATTTGTTCAGCAAAGGTAGACAGTTTTACATATGTGGAGCTCCATCTCTTGAACTTTCAGTGCCATTATGTAGCCTTTTATGAAAGACTTTTAAATTGCTGGCATTCACTGTCTTCATGGTTTCTTTGTACTGGCCATCCACCATCCTTACACAAAACCAGTGCTTGATGTAATTTTTTGGTGTAATTTTTAACATTCTAATTTTTTTTTTTGCTTAGCTGCTTGTCATAGCCTCTGGTTGCCCTCATGCTGCATCTTTCAAAGAATTGTTCTCTGTCAATTTTGTCACGCTGACTTAGAAATGAAGGCTGACATTAGGCACCTCTTTCCTCCTGTCTTCTACAGTAGGCAGTTTTGTTGCTCTTTTTTTCAGGTACTGCATTAGTTGCTTTTTCTCTGCATCCTTCCAATCAAATCGTTGTGCTTCTTTCATTGTAGTGACAAGACTTGAAAAGTATAGTCTATTTGTGGTTTATTAGATGCCGTGTCAACACTTAGGTCTCTGTCATAAACAGATTCTTATTTTATTCCTGTTAAGTAATAATCACACCTAAGCTTTCTTTCGCTCTTTCCCAATTTTGCACTTGCTTTGATTGGATTTTGCCATCCATTTGACTCACCAACTTTGGAGTTTGTTTAGGTCTCTGTAAGCTGCAGCAGTCATTGTCATTCCTTATTCAAAGAATAGCAGTGGCCTAAGACTGTCCTGTGGCATGTAGCTTGGGACCTCAGCCCGCTTCGAGGCTATGCCTCTTATCTGCATTCTTTGCTCTCCTCCACTAAGGTAATCTGTCAAGCAGAGGAGTCAGCCCCTAGTTCCTGCGTGGGGTTCTGTTTTCTTTGTTGTACTCCTCTGGACCTTTACTATTAGGTCTTTGTGCTTCTTTAGGTATGGTAGCCTGACATGATAAGGAAATTCTAGTTTTGGCCTTTTTTTTTGTAGGACATGAACAGCTTACAAAATATTTCTTTATCCACATGCTTTTGTGTGTGTGTGTGTGTGTGTGTGTGTGTGTGTATGTAATGATTTATTTGTAATTACATCTTAGTTCTGTATGGGGAGGGAGTTTTACACTTGTGGGACCCCATCTCTTGAATATTCTCAGCAGTCATACAGCTTCTTAAATTTAGGTAAGCTGTTTTCATTAACCATGTCCTCAGTCATTCTTTTCCATTCATCCACCACTTTAATACTATGGAATTACTTCTTTAGGTATTTTTTAATGTTACTTGCTTAATTTTTTGCGCTGGTTGCTCTGTTCCAGCATCCCTCAAAGAACTGGTATTTGCCCACATTATTGATCTTTTATAGAATGTAAAGGTTGTGATCAGCTCACCTCTCACTATTTTCTCTTATAGTTGATGAAGTTAAAGCTTGTAGCCTTTCTGCATAAGTTATTTTTTTGTTCTAGTATAGGTACCATCTTTGTTGTCCTCCTCTGGAACTTATTTATTTGCTGTTTGTGCTTATTTAGTTGCAGTGATCAAAGTTGAGAAGATTTCTTGTAGTTTTGGTTTTATGTAGGATATGAACAGCTTGCCATGTGGATGTATGTGTTTGCAAGTAATTGCTTATTTATAAATTACATGGTGAGATTATTAAACTCACTGGGCCCTGTCTCTTGTACTTTTTGTATCATCAAGTCTTTTAAATCTTTATATGTTGCTGGCAGTCTCAGTCTCATTGCATAGACAGTTCCAACCATCCTGTTTCTCAGCCTTTGATCATGGCCCCTGTTAAATCTGGTTTACTTTTAACATCATCCATTTGAATTAGGAATGTGAAGGTGATTATCAGTATACTGTAAGTTGAACCTTTTATTGTAGCTCAGGCCTCTTAATTCTGTTGTCATCTTGGTTGCTCCTCTCTAGACCTTTTCAATCATATATTTGTGCTTCTGTAGGTGTTATTCAAGCCTGAGAGGCTTAATACAGGTTTGGTGTAATATTTGTTGGTAATAGCTTGTCAAATATTTTTTATCTGTATACTTGTTTGCAATTTGAATATTTGTTAGCACTCAATTTACTTCTTTGACAGTTCTCCTGATATAAAGCTCTGGTAACAGATTAGGTTCTTTGTCAATTACTAAATCTCTTTTGTATGTTGATTTCTGTAGCTTATTTCCTGCTAAGTAGTGTTTGTACTGGGGCCTTCTCTTGCTGTATCCCATCATTACCTTGTACTAACAAGGACTGAATATCATCATCCATTCATTAGACAAATTTTGGAGTTTGTACAGGTTCTTCTGAAAGCTGGTGCAATTGTTTTCATTCCATATTTTTCTCATGACCTTGGCATCGTTTGCAAACATGTTTAGTATCTCTGGCAAGTTGTTTACCTATTCCAAGAATGTCTTCAGTGATATTTTGAACAGTATTTGAAGTGTATCAGCACCCATCTTCATCACATATGGTGGAATTTCACCTGGGCCATGAGCCTTATGTGGATCAAGACCCTTTGGTATTCTGTTTATGCCATTTTCATATATCATAACTTTTTAGGGCATCCTCTCTGTTCCATTCATTTGTGTTGGAGCTGTGTCATCCACTGTAAAAAAGACTTTTGAACTTGTCATTCAGTTCCTCACATATGGTTTCTCTTCCCTCTGAATTCCTTACCTTGATTAGCTGCTCTTTAACTAATAATTTACTCCTCATAGATTTACTGAAGATTTCGGAATTTTATTGCCTTGTCTGCAATTTTTTTTTTATAAAGTTTCTCGTTTCATGTCCTGCAGTACTTGTTCCTTGCTCTCTTATACCATACAAATGTTATATTACTGGAATGTTGCTTACATCTTTGCTATAGCACATAGCATAGCTCCTTTGCATTTTTTGAAATTTTTATTGTACTTTTCCTCCTCCTTTCTTAAACTTTCATCTGTAGTTGTGGCTAAAGGTACATGGGCACCAACTCCTTCATTGTAAATTTCGCAGAAACTTTTATCACGTAGTCTTGGTTCTTGTTCCTGGCTAGTGAACTCCATTTTCCAATTCATGTTACCAAAGATAGTCTTACTTTCTGTGCAGTTTCCATGATTGTATCTCCTCTTTAAATCTTGTTTCATCCCTGCTCTTTTTACCTTCTTTTTTACCACATAATCAAACTTAAGTGTTACATGATCACTTTTTCCAACTGGTGAATCATACATGATATCTCACCATCCATACCACTATGTGTGAGGATAAGAACTATTAATGATGGTGTATCAGTCCCTCTTATATGAGTGTGTCTTTTGACTTGTTTATATCCAAATTTTTCCTGCATATGCTGTAAGAACTTGTTTCTATGAATCTTTCACCATGAGAATCCAAAGTTTCCACGGTCTGTATCTTTGTTAGAGAAATTCTTCATTATGAGTACTTTACCATCTCTAAGAAGTGTGTGTGTATTTTTAGGTTTTCATTTTCAGGTGGATTTCTTGGGCACTTCACAGCATAATCATGCAGTTAGTTGATGAGATGCATCTATGACTGCTGTAATATTTAGATGCTACATCTCATGTTCGAGAAGCTTTTATTATGTTCTGTGTAGTTTTAGATGCAGTATGTTTTAAAACAATAGATTATAGTAGTACATGGTTAATCTTTTAGTCTCGCATTTCTGTAATTGGATTGTTAGGTAGACATATTATGTTGGAGGCCATTTTCACTCAGGCATTGTAAGGTGTGAGCTATGCATTTTTGTGAATCATTATGTGAATTGAATTGTATTTGTTCTGCAGATGTTTAGATTCTGATTTTATGACTATGCTTTTTGGTCTTCTTTCGGTCTGATATGAGGAATTTTTCAATTCTTGGGTTAAGGTTTCTACAGTGTTGGTTTCAGTAAGTGTGATGATGATGTATGTTGACTCATTATTATTATTTATCATTATTATTATACTTGATCCCCTTTTCTTGCATCAGCGAGGTAGCACCAGAAAACAGATGGAGAATGTCCCATCAACTCATATACACATGTATATACATAAACACCCATACATGCACATATACATACATATACATATATCTTTACAATGTAAAGATATATATCTTTACAATATATCTTATCCTTTCGTCTTACCTACAGTCACCCTCTAATTATCTAATCCTACCTAATTCAAGTACATATTCATTAAAATTGTACATTAATCAAATTTCTCTTTGTAGACAAAATGGATGCCAGTAAAACATTGGGCATGACATCAGCAATCAGTCTGGCCAGACCCAAGCCTTCAGATTTAGAACATACTAAGGAGCTGGAAGAATATCTGAGAGATGCTGGGATGTTTGAAACAGATGCTGAATTAAATCACAGGTTAGTTCATATGCATTTTAACCAACTAATCATGCAAGATTTGCTGCTGCAAATTTTTCAGTCTCTTGTTCATCAAATGATTATAAGAAAATAAATGCAAAATTTTTTTTTGAAGCTCTCTTTGTTTTAATTGATACTTAAGTCATCTGCAGGAGGAATTTTTGATCTACAGCATACATGATTATGGTTTAAACCCTACAAATAAGTTTTGATATATTTGTAAGAATACTGCTTATTGAGATGCTGTTAACATTTAGTGGTATTTTGCGTTGTGAAATGAAGTAAATTCATCTAGATTATAAGTAATTAAAGGAATAGCTTGCCTTACCCTAATATGCCAAGGCACATTACAAACACATGAGGATTAGATTTTGTTAACTTTTTATTGCATCTGTATCAGTCTTAATTGATACTCGTTTTGATATAACTTAGTGGCAGTGACTAGTGGCTGCTTTACTTGAATTGCCATGAGGTTTGCCAAGAATTACTATGTTTGTAACAGAGAGAGAGAGAGAGAAGTGACTTAACACATATAAAAGAATATTAAAAGATTTTTTGATTGTCTTTCCCACATCAGTGAGGTAGCATCAGGAATAGACAGATGACCAGATGCATTCTTGCGCTGGTGACTCGGTGCATCATTCCACCACATCGATCAAATTTGCTCTGTTCTGTATTACTTGATCTACATTTGTTCTTAACACAAAATTCCATATATTAGACTTTGACAGAATATCCTAGTGGGTTAGATGGTGCCTGGTTGAATTTTGTCACTAAAACTCAGTTTCTGCTCATCTCTCGAAAACCCCTGTCACTTTCCAAACCCTTTTATTAAATCTGTAATTTCACCACTAAACACTGTAAACACATATTATCACAGTAACATCAGACCTGTCTTGTGGAAACCTCTTATCGTACAACTAGGCAAGTTACCTTTAAAGAAACTGGGAGTCTTCTTCATGTTCCAAAATCATTTTCTTCTGGACAGTTGCTCCAGTTGTTCAAAGGACTGATCTGTCCATGTATGGAATATTGCACTCATATTTGGTTAGATTTTAACTATGTGCTTAAAAGACTGAGGTGAGTGCACTGCTTTCTGACATGTCAGTGCTCGGTGATTTGGTTGCTGTATGGCTATCAGCAACTCGAGGGTGCACAATTGTGATATCTGTTTCCCCTCCTTATAGTATTTTGAGTATGTACCCCTTCATATCTTTCCCAGCCACTTTTATGAATAAGATTTTCCACATCCTCCAGTGCTCTTAGGATATAAAAAGGTCTTGTTACATGCATTCAGTCTCTAGTTATTGTGTACCCCATCAATTCACTTCATTCTGGTCAGTGTACATCTCTTGCCTTCCTGAATTTTTGGATCCTGACTCTCCAAAGCCTCCTGAACACCTTTTTGGCCTCCCCTCCACTTTTGACACATACATCCAGTTAGTCTTTCTTTGTTCGTCTTTCACATTTACTTGAACCATATCAACTCAACTTGGTTGGCCTCATCAGTCAAACAGTGCTTACCTCCTCATGTGATTAGACTGTCTTGCACCCCATGTTGTCCATAGGCAGTTCATTTGCTTCAAATCCACCTTCTTCCTTTCTTTGCATTCACAGCTAGGACTTACATCCTTATGACACTATTGGGACTACTATACTTTAGAATGAACCTATCTTTACTCTGACGGACACTGACCTGTCTTTCCACACGTTATATAAATTCATCCAGGACTTTGGTGTTTTCTTACACTTTGTGACTCAAATCAGCCCTCATGGCCCCATCCTCTGCCATGTTCACTTCCAGATATCTAAAACAACCACTTCCTGTAAGCCCTCCCCATTTAAACTTCCACTCAAAACCATCCTCTGACACTCCCTTGCAGTACTTTATTACTTTACTTGTTCATATTGAACCCTCAGTTTTCTCCTTTTACACTCTCTCTCTCTCTCTCTCTCTCTCTCTCTCTCTCTCTCTCTCT